>SJYC01025023.1:0-20387 GCA_006408675.1 Madoqua kirkii | reverse complement strand
GAAAGATGGATGCAGGAGGAGATGGGTATGATGGAGGATGAGATGGTTGGATGGCATCACTGACTCAATGGACGTGAGTTTGAGCAAGCTCTGGGAGTTGATGATTGACAGGGAAGCTTGGCGTGCTGCAGTCCAAAGAGTCAGACACGACTGAATGACTGAACTGAACTGAACCCTAGATCCTTGTTTGATTACAGGAGTCAGAGGGAACTAAGGGAACCCCTGAGACAACAGTTTCAGGTGGAGAGAGAGTTACTAGCAATAACCAGGAAAAGTCTTGCTGAGCATCTTAACCCATTTTAGTTCCTCTAAAAGGAAAAGGAGTTAGCATACAAAAAGATGAAAGCAGAAAGCTTAGATCTAGCTCTCAGTAGATGTAAATTAAGGCAGAAGTGAGGGATCAGAATCCCAAGATTAGAAAGACACAGGAAAATCAGAACAGGAAAGAAAGGCTATGAATCAGAGAAGAATTTGAGGCACTGGGGAGAGACTGTATCAAAAAATCCAGATCGAATTCTGTCTTGTTGAAAGTAGCACCTGTGCCGGCCCTAGCCACACTTAAAGTGTCTTGCTGTGTATCACTACTTCTATTTGCTTGCAGTCTATTTGGTTGAAAACAATTTGCCTAAAACCAAACTGGTAAAAATAATTACTATGACTCTTCTTTTGTAATTTTTTGTTTATGTGTTATTAACGTTGAAGCACTGGAGAAGGTGTTTAGAATATCAATGCTTTATTTTTTCATTTTTCAGGATTTTAGAGGTTTTTCTCCAGTTCTTTGAACTTTTATTTTCAAATTATGATAGACTTTCATCCCATCACACTTGCTTGTCTTATTTAGCAATACTTTTATGGTTTTGTACAAACTCACCAGAAACAAACTAACATCTGTTTTAATTCGTCTTATGATTAGTGTATATTCTAAGGAATCTGCAGAATTAAAGATATGATGTGGTAAAAGGCGGTTGTGAACAATGAAGTCACTGGAAATTGTTGAAGTTTGTTAATCACTATGATTACTTCGAACATTCTGCATTTTTCATTTCTATCTTCAAATCTTTCCATTATCAAAATAATGTAAGGATTCGCTGAGTCAGAAGATCTGGCATAAAGTTTTCATCTTACCTTTCTTTAGTGAAAATATCAGTGGTTCAGAGTCATCTGCTATCAGGAATTTTTCCATATATTGTTAGGTTGACAAATTTAAACCTAAGCTTAATGTGAGAAGCCACATTGTGACTGTATCTGATTTTCATTATAGCTTCAATTCTGACAGTAACACTGAATAGTAAAAACACTTCTCTGTAAAATTCACTGAAATGCACAAGAAATGTTCAACCAAAATAAAACATAAAATAAGGTTAAGTAAATGAAGTTAACATCACTGGTTAAAAATGAATCTAACCATTTTAATGAGCAAAATTACACAGCTAGTAAAATTTTTATTAAAAGTATGACTAAAAGTTATGAAAATTGCACCAAGATTCAAAAAATTACAAAATAATGTTAACTGGTGATTGAAAACATTGATTTTAGAATAATTATCTTTTGGACAAATGAGCAGAACAGTTGTAATTGCCTGTATATAAATTAAGAATGAGGAAGAAAAGAAAAACTTTGTCCCTCTCTCCAAAAAATTCTGAAAAAAATGACAAAAAAGTTTAATGGCTCATGAAATCTCACAAATCTTCTTCAATTGCATTGAAATTACTAAGATGAAAAATCTATATCAGATGATATTTTTGACCAGTTTATCCTTTCCAACAATTTGACTTCAAGAAAATTGTCTTAGGTCAATTTATTTTTGACAATAACTTTAAATTCTTGGTTTTTCTCAGCAATCCATTTCCCTCTGGCATTCTCTCTTGTTAAAAGCCATTGATTCAATAGGAAGACTTTCCCATTAGTTGATGGAATAAAATAGGGAAGAAAATTCTTACAAGAATTCATCAACAGTTAACAGTTGAGAGACACTTAAAATCATTCAGTCTAAGCCCCTCCCTTTTCAACTGAGAAAACAGAAGTCTGGACATTTGTGATATCCTGACAAGTCATTGTAAACCAAATGCAAAAGTGGAACTGGAGATTTTTAAAAACTTAGTTAATTCAAGTGTGGTTTATTTATAATGTGTTAATTTCTGCTATACAGTAAAGTGATTCAGTTATACATATATATGTATATACATTTTTCATACTCTTCTTTTTTCTAAACTTTAACCTTTTTATTTTGTATGATGTATAGCGATTAACAATGTTGTGGTAGTTTTCAGGTGAACAGCAAAGGGACTCAGCCATACATATACATGTATTTATTCTCCCTCAAACCTCTCTGCCATCTAGGCTGGCACATAACATTGAGTACAATTATATGTGCTATACAATAGATTCTTATTGGCTATTTATCTTGAATATAGCAGTGTATACATGACCTTCTCAAATTTATCACAGAATATTGAATACAGTTCCCTGTGCTATACAGTAAGACTTTGTTTATCCTTTCAATATATAATAGCTTGCATTTGCAAATCCTAAACTCCCATTCTGTCCCTCTTCCATGTCCGTCGCCCTTGGTAACCATTAATTTATTCTCTATGTCTTCAAGTATTTCACAGATAAGTACATTTTTTTTAGATTACATGTATGAATGATACCCTGCTATTTGTCTTTCTCTTTCTGACTTCTTTCAGTACGACAATTTCTAGGTCTAATCGTGTTGCTGAAAATGAGATTGTTTCACTCTTTCTATGGCTAAGTAGTATTCCATTGTATGGAATACTATGTATGTAGCACATTTTCTTCATCCATTCATGTGCCTATGGACATTTGGGTTGTTTCATGTTTTGGCTATTGTGAACAATGCTGTTGTGAATATATGGTTGCATATATCTTTTTTAATTATAATTTTTTCTAGATATATGCTCAGAAGTGGAATTGCTGGATCATATAACAACTCTAGTTTTAGTTTTTTGAGGAATTTCTGTACTGTTGGTCTTCATTGTAGCTGCACCAATTTACATTCCCATCAACAGTGGAGGAAGGTTCCTGTTTCTCCACATCCTCTCAAGCATTTGCTAGTTGTAGACTTTTAAATGATGGCTATTTTGACCAGTATGATGGAAAAAAATATTTCATGCAAAAGAAAATAACAAGTAAGTGAGGGTCCCGATACTCATATCAGACAAAATATGGCCTTTAAACATATTATGGCCTTAAACATAATATGGCCTTAAAACAAAGGCCATAAGGAAAAAACTGGAGATTAGACCTCATCTTCTCCTATAATTTTAAATGCTGAATGAGAATTACTCCATTCTTTGGCTTAAGTTTTAAAATCTGATTTTAAAAAACATGATTTTAACATTGTTGCTCCATGCTAAGAAGGTGGATAATGTGCTATTCTATTTGGTTCCTTTTGGGCATTAGGATAATAATAAAATTGAAAACTTATGCAGCTCTGACAACCAGCCTAGCACTATGTTGAACTCATTTAATCCTCACAATAATACTGTGTAGGAGACACTGCCATCCCCCAAGTGAGAGATTAAATACCCTCCCACTAGATAGCCCTTCCCTGTAACCACAGCCCTTGAAACATGACATTGCAGATTCTTCCACTAAGAGTAAGGTCTTTTTTGAGTTGAGCTTGTGACTTGTACTGGCTAATAGGATGCAGTGAGAGTGATGTCGTGGCAGTTCTGAGTCCAGGACACAAAGGCCTTGCACTTTTCTGTGCTTTTGTACTTAGAAACCTGTCACCACCGTGTGCCTGAGCCTGAGAGCCTGCTTGAGGGGAGAGTGTGTGCATGTCTGCTCAGTCATGTCTGATTCTTTGTGACCCCATGGACGGTAGCCCACCAAGATCCTCTGTCCATGGAATTTTCCAGGCAAGAATACTGGAGTGGGTTGCCATTTCCTACTCCAGGGGATCTTCCTGATCCAGGGATCAGACCCATATTTCTTGTCTCCTGCACTGGCAGATGAATTCTTTACTGCTGTGCCACGTGGGAAGCCCTTAGGGGAGAGACCACATCCAAAATTTGTGAGAGAATCAAAACAAGATTGCAGGCTATGTAGTTTACGGTTGTGAAGCTACATAGCACACTGTTCAAGAGCATGAATGCCAGAGTCACAAACAAGTCCACTTGAAAACAAAAGAAATACTGGATTTGAGACCATAAAAGCTCCGTCCAATCGAATCATATTGATCTCAGGTGGCCTCGGCCTACACAGATTGAAGCGGGGCTTCAGTTTCCAGCGAGAGGCTAAGGTTGCATCATGGCGGTAACAGCACTGAATCCTAGCCACTTGACCCCTGGTCAGTGATAAGGTCCTGGCTCTTCAGCTTTGCAGATAAAGAATTCTCCCAGAGATAGAAAGTAGTGAAATAAGTAGTGTTTATCAGGAGGAGAAAGAGTACAACACATGTGGAGAGGCACATGGGTGGGCTCAGAGACGGAGTCGCATCCTTGTGGCAGTTTAAATCACTTATATGGGGCATATCTTCCGGCTTTCTTTTGGCCAATCAGTTTGATTTACCTGGTTCAAAGTCTGTAATTGTTATATCTCAGGATCCTCCTGTATGTACACACACATCTCCTGCTCAAGATGGATTCTACTGAAGAGGCCTATGGGAACTCAGCATCACTTCTCTTTTGACCTCCAAGGAATGAGTCTTCCTGTGAATGTGTAGTCGGGGAGGTCTCCTGACTTCAAGAATGAGAAATATGTGGTCTCTTATCTTCAGTCTGGGCAGGACCCAGGTTCTTTCCTCCATTGTCCTGCTGTTTTGTCTTGGTGTACCCATCCTGTGGCGGGGGAGGGGGAGCATCTACCCCTGCCTCAATATAACTGAAGCAAGAATAAATGCTCTTTGTTTTAAACTGAAGAGTTTGAGGTTTGTTATATGACATAATGATAACTAAATTAAGTTATACACTCAGTTTTATAAATAAGAGACTGATGTATTGAGTGGTGTTAAAACTGGCTCACGGTTCCAAAGATAAATGTAGTAGACATGGGATTCGAACCTAGGCACTGTGACTTTACCATCTGATCCACCAGGGAAGCCCCAGGTGGCACTAGTGGTAAAGAGCCTGCCTGCCAATGCAGGAGACATAAGAGATGCAGGTGGGATCCTTGGGTCAGAAAGATCCCCTGGAGAAGGGCCTGGTAACTCACTCCAATATTCTTGCCTGGAGAATTCCCATGGACAGAGGAGCCTGACGGGCTACATTTCATAGGTTCGCAGAGTTGGACACGCTAAAGCGATTTAGCATTCACCTGCGACTATATCCTCCATGCTCTTATGCCATTATTCCATTAAAAATTGGCAAATGTGAAGCACATGACTTCATAAAGATGAACAGCCAACACTATGCCATCCGCCATCCATCCCAGTAGTCTTGAATTGTTTATAGTAACAAAATGAAATAAAAACTTTCCATCTCTTCCCACTTTCAGATTTAAGGCTGTGATCCATCTTTTCATTTATTGCCTCACCTCATCTCCATTACACTTAGCTGAATACTTTTCTCAACCATGGTTCAAAATTTGTCTAAAATCTTTTGCCTCTACCCATTTTAGGTTCTCAGACCGGGGCCTTCTGAATTAGATTGACAATAAAACAGATCAACAGGAGAAAAAGAAACAGATGTTTATTAGCATGTGCATTGTTCATACACGTGACAGCACATAGAATATCTCAAAGGAGGAATTAGAAAACTTTACAAAATTATGTCCTGCTTTTAGGCAAGTAGGAGGAATGCAGAGAGCTTTTCTTGCCCCCTTTGAAATTGCCTTCAGCTCCGAATAATCCTTAGTCTAAAACTATGGATTTGGGGATGGAAAATTCTGCTACTCTTCACCATTTATGTTGTTGGCTGCTGTGGTAAGCATCTATTCCATCTGCCTCTCAAGCCAGAGGAGATCCTCTATGAGCACAACAATAAATCATCTACTATTGGTAGTTTAGAACCACATTTTCTAATGACTCTACCTGCTCAGAAAAGCTTTCATCATGTGATAGGTGTGGTAGAAAAAAGATGCTTATTTTGTGTTGGACCGTAACTTCCTAAGCCATGTTACTCTTTCAGCATCCCACCATTTGTCCTGTTTCTTGAATTCACTTTGGTTATCAGCTGATTTTCTTTTCTCAATATTGTATCCTCACTTCACCAGTAATATCCACTAAGATCTTGGGTCAAATTAGTTTTATTTGACTGAAATCCACCAGCTTGGCTTTAGAAGGAAGAGGGAATTCACGATACTTATGGAGTGTCTCGGGTGTCCAGGTCAGGGACACAGCTGGGACTCCAGGGGTTCTGAGTCTCTTTCTAGTCTGTATTTTATATTTACAGATAGACTTTTACTAAGACACAGAACTGACTGTTCCTGGTTATATAATAAAGGCCTATCACTTTTTCTTACTCAGTTTGGTTCAAAGGCCAAACATCTCTGAGGAAATCAAGTAGAGTCAAAAGATGAAATAGAGAAAAAGGTCACTGATTGTCCCAAATATAATTCTGTGCCATTTATGGCCTGGTCAATCTTGGCTGCAAGGAGGGAGTTACCAGGGTAAAATGGCCAAAGGAGAAAACTGATGTTACCATGTAGATGTGAGAGCCCTTTGGGCTACTCAGAGAAATCATGAGAATCCAGGTGGGACAGCTTAGTAGCTGAATACTATTCTGTCTTTCCTGCATACAGTCTTAGCCATTTCCCTGACTATGTCAGGAAAAGCTGACTAATGTAGAGAAAAATGAACAAAACAAAACAGTTTTAGGGCTTTGATGGTCTCTGCTTCAATTTCAGCTTGTTCATCTGTGTAATAACTGACAAACTCGCTAATATCCTTGAAACCAAGCTATATCTATAAACCAAGATTCATAAACTTTGGATAAGGCATACCCAGGTTTACCTTGTTGTTCAGCTGCACAGTCATGTCCAACTCTTTGCAACCTCATGGACTGCAGCACTCCAGACTTCCCTGTCCCTCACCGTCTCTCAGAGTTTGCCCAAGTTCATGCTCATTGCATTGATGATGCCATGCCATCAACCATCTCACCCTCAAATGCCCCCTTTTTCTTTTGCCCTCAATCTTTCCCAGCATCAGTGACTTTCCCAGTGAATCAGCTGTATGCATCAAGTGACCAAAATACTGGAGCTTCAGCTTCAGTATCAATCCTTCCAAAGGTTCATACAACTGAACTGCTGCTGCTGCTGCTGCTGCTAAGTCGCTCCAGTGATGTCCGACTCTGTGTGACCCCATAGACAGCAGCCCACCAGGCTCCCCCATCCCTGGGAGTCTCCGGGCAAGAATACTGGAGTGAGTTGCCAATTCCTTCTCCAGTGCATGAAAGTGAAAATTGAAAGTGAAGTCGTTCAGTTGTGTCCAACTCCTAACAATCCCATGGACTGCAGCCCACCAAGCTCCTCCGTCCATGGGATTTTCCAGGCAAGAGTACTGGAGTGGGGTGTCATTGCCTTCTCCATCCAACTGAACGGAGAGTTCCAAAGAATAGCATAGAAAGATAAAAAAGCCTCCTTCAATGAACAGTGCATAAAAACTGAGGAAAACAACAGAAGGGGAAAGACTAGAGATCTCTTCAGGAAAACTGAAAGTATCAAGGGACTATTTCATCCAAAAATGGGCACAATAAAGGACAGAAACAGTAGAGATCTAGTAGACACTGAAGAGATCTAGAAGAGATAGAAAGAATGCATGGAAGAACTTTACAAAAAAGATCTTAATTAGCCAGATAACTACAATGATGTGGTCAGTCACCCAGAGCCACGCATTCTGGAGCGTGACATCAACTGGGCCTTAGGAAGCAATGCTTGTTAATAAGGCTTACCTTACGTATCTAAATTCCCTTTCTCTATTCCTCCTAGATCTAGGTACTCTCTGTGGGAAACAGGAGACAACCTTGGACGTTGAGTGCAGAGTCAATATTTTGCACTGTAGCGTGAGTGGCTTGTTGTTCAGCCCCTAAACCATGTCTGACTTTTTGTAACCCCATGAACTGCAGAATGCCAGGCCTCCTTGTCCTTCACTATCTCCTGGAGTGTGCTCAAACTCATGTCCATTGAGGTGATGATGTCATCCAACCATCTTAGTCTCTGTTGCCCTCTTCTCCTTTCCCAGCATTGAGGTATTTTCCAGTAAGTTGACTCTTGTATGTATGGCTTGTAGTTTAATTTTCTTTTTTAAAAATAAACTGAAGTTTCTCTGCCCATGCTGATAATCTCTCATTTACAGTTCTGTATTTGCTCTTGTGGATCTTCCCACATTAACTATACCAACATTACTTTGGACCAACTTACTCTGCTCTGTTTTGAGATTCATATGTATTCCCTGGGCTTCCCAGATGGTTCAGTGTTAAAGAATCTGCTGCCAATGCAAGGGACTCAGGTTCAATCCCTGGAAGATCCCCTGGAGAAGGAAATGGCAACCCATTCCTGCATTCTTGCCTGGAGAATTCCATGGACAGAGGAGCCTTGTGAAATACAGTCCGTGGGGTCACAAGAGATGAGATATGACTCGGTGACTAAACAGCAGCAATATATCCTGTGCTACCCGTACTGTCTCAAATGTATTGGATGTCTGCATTTTATCTTTCCTCACTCTCAAAGGGAAGGGATACTTTTTCTTTGGTTCTCATGTTCCCTACAATGCTTGACCTGAGCTAGCACATAGTAGGCATTCATTAAACATTTGCTGTAACACAATAACACTGAGCAGCAACTGTGAATGGGATTGTCAGTTTGGTCCACAAAGAAATCACTTGTGGCAAGTCACAGAAATAGGATTATTTTTTCATCAGAGCATAATTTTGGTTCTTTGATCGGTGGAAACTTTTTTTTCCCCTGACAAAGATTTAAGCACACTGGGTGCTTTCTTTCAATTAATGCTAATGGCAGGGTTTCCAAAGAATATAGCATAAGAAGGATAAGAGACAAAGACAACATTCAAAGCTACTTTTATTAAAAAGTAATCTGCAGCTTATCTTAGTTCTTCTGATGTCGAATATCTAAAGATACTATTTGAATATTTCCCCCACCAGTATCTCTAAGGTTTTGAAGCCAGGGGCTCACTGAGGTTCACCCTCATCTCTGGAGCAGGACAGTGTGTAGCACACACCACACACATCTCCTCTGCTTCCTCCCTCTGTTCCCTCTTCTGCTGCTCTTAGCCCATCCTCCATATTTATGAGAGGGGAAGCGTGAGCGGTGGCTATCCCGGCCTTATTATCTGTTTCTACTTATCTACTATACTGACCTATTATATATCTATTATCTATTATGCTTATCTGTTTCTCCTTTGTCTTTTACAATTTCTCTCTATTCCTTTCTTTATCTGCAGCCGCAATCCTATTTTTGTGTCGTTCTTAGCTAAATCTGCCAAACAATGGGGCTGACTACTCTAAACTGGAAAACAGATTGCTGGCACGTGTCGATACAGCGTGTGTAACTGTAAATATCTAACTTTCTGTACCTGAAACCGATAGCGAGGTGACATTTGCTGAATATGGAAGTAGCTTATTGGATGTGTGAACTTGGTCAAGTTACTTAATTTCCTTCAGTATCAATTTTCTTGTCTCTAAAATGAGATAACAGTATATACCACATAGATTGGCTTCCCAGCTGGTGCTGGTAGGAAAGAACCTGCCTGCAGGAGAGTTAAGAGATGCAGGTTCAATGCCTGAGTCAAGAAGATCCCCTGGGGGAGAGCATGACAACCCACTTCAATATTATTGCCTGGAGAATCCCACGGACAGAGGTGCCAGGAGGGTTACAATGCATGGGGTCACACAGAGTTGAACACCACTGAAATGACTTAACATGCACACACACACCACAGAGATACAATATGAAAATTAAATTGATAATTGTATAAGCATCTTATTACTGTTTCTGTCACATTGCCAGTGCTAAAGAAGTTTATTTTATTTAATAGAAATGAATAACTTTTAGTTATTATTGTCATTATTATTAATAAATATATCATTACTTAACATAATCCTGCTCCATGAATGCTGACTGAATTCAAGTGTAAAACCCCATGCTAAGTCCTATAGAAAATATTAAGATGAATAAGATATGGTGTGAAGCTTAAAGTAGAGTAGCATCTGATGGGAATGAGATACTTATGCCAACTAACCATATTATTAAGCAGAAGGTGGTAAATGCTAGACATGAAGTACAATCCAAAATTAATTAATCATGAGCAATTAATCATGAATGGTTGAATCTGGTAAGGCTTTATTGAAAAGGTGCTATTTGAACTCAACTGGGAAGAATAAGACGGGACAAATGAGACTATAAGGAGGGAAGAGTACTGCAGTTTGAGTAAATAGTAGAAGACATAAAAATAAATAGCTTATGAAAGAAATAGTGGATGATTATTTCCCATTCATTTAATATTTTATTGTATATTTATCTATTTACTTAGATAGTTAGTGAATAACTTGTTTTGGCAATAAATAACTTACATGCAGAAAAAGGAAAGGATTGCAGTAAACTGTCCTGAATCAGCATTTTCCAGAATATGTTACTGATAGGGATTCCTGGTTTTACTAGTCCTATAAGTATTGCTATTGCAAAACATTGTTCTATCCTTTCAGATTCTACTAATATTCTAATAGTTTTCTTAATGTTTGCAACCTAACTACTAACACATGTCATATACTTCAGGATTTTCTTACAGTATGGCTGCCCGCCCACCTCCTCCCCAACAAAAAAAAATCGTGTATGACACAAGCTAGGCCAAGTTATGCTGCAGCAACAACCACAAAATCTGGCTTAGAACAATGAAAAATGGATTTCTCAGTCATGTGAACCGTGTCCAGAACCCTGGCGGAGGGGGGACGCTGCTCTCTGTAGTTACTCAGCGACAGACAGGTGGAAGTTCTGTCTAAATCACGTGTCTGCTGTGGCCAAGGAGGGAAGGATGATTTTCATGGTCCCCCCAAGAAAGGCTGCATGGCACTTCATTCACACTTTTTTTATCCAGAGCAAGTCATAGGACCACATCTAATTTCAAATGTGAGGAAAGAAAACTTACTATGTGCCTGGGGATGGGGAGGAAAACTTGGATATTTGTAAACAGGCCTAACGACTACCATACTTAGATTACACAATTAAAATGAGACTGCAGAATTTCTCATTCTTTAACATTGATGTAAAATACAAGTCTCCCAGAAGATGTTATAGTATGCAGACTGTCATTCTTTTCTGAATCTGGGACCATCTTTTTTTCCTTCAATAATCTACATTACCATTTCGTGGAATCCAATTAGGAATTTTTTATATACCCTTAAGGCTATTTTTAATTAACTATATTTTAAATAGGAACTGAGAAAGGATTAGTGTTCACGGACTTGAATGGCTGGTAATGCAGTCTGAACTTTTTCAGTATAATAGATAAAATAGATAAGCTACAATTTCTGTCATTTGTGATGATCTACTAAATGCCAAATCTTGTATCATCTATTTTCATACATATTTTTCCCAACTAATGATCAAAACAGCAACCCCAGAAAGACAAATAACATGACTTCCATTTTGTAGACTCTCATTTTATAATTTTTGAGGAAATAAGAAATCAAGGAAATTGAATAACTTACATACAACCTGATTAGTGAGTGGCAGGGCTTGGGTTTGTATCTGAGCTGTGTGGCCCCTGAATCCATGTCCTTTCTTCTAGTATAAGACTAGGATGTTGACTAGAACCTCCCTGGATGACTATTAAGGTTCTCCAGTGAAACAGAATCAATAGAATATTTATTTATGTATCTATCTATCTGTAATGAGAACTGGCAACTCTGAAATTTATAGGCCAGGCCTGAAGACTGGAAACTCAGGCAGGATTTCTACATTACCTTAGAATTTCCTCTTCTTTTTCTGAAAACCTTAGTTTTCTTTGTTTCTTTTTTTTTTGTGTGTGTGTGTGCTTCTCTTGAGGCCTTTAACTGGATGAGACCTATCTATATTATGGACACTGTTGTGCTTTACTTAAAGTCAGCTGGTTGTGAATGTTAATCCCATCCACAGAATACCTTTACAGTAACATCCAGATTAGCATATGACCAAACGACAGGGCATCATAGCCTAGCCAAGGTGACACATAAAATTAACCATGACAAAAAAAATAAATGTTCTTAAGAAAAGTTAAAAATAAAAATAGATAAAATAGCAATCTAAATTCTTAGCTTGGTACATCTAGGATGAAAAATTCCATTCGAGAGAAAGTTGTTTTTGCTTTTTTGGTCTTTGCTTCTATTCCTGCTCCTTATCTTTCAAATTAATTCTATCCTCAGGACCAGTAAAGTTGTCAGGACATTCTAACCTGGCTTCCACATCCCATTCTCATCTACTTCTCAGGAACGATGCTCCTAGGACCCTGTTAATCAGGCTTTTTATTTTGACTTTGTTTCATTCTCCCTTCATCTTCATTCTTCTGTTTTTCCATCACTAACTCTTCCTATAACATCAGTTTAAAATTTTTCTGTTTGTAAGTAGTAGCCTTCCCTGGTGGCTCAGTGGTAAAGAATCTGCCTGCAATGCAGGAGATGAGAGTTCTATCCCTGGAGAAGATTCCCTGGAAAAGAAAATGATAACCCACTCCAGTATGCTTGCCTGGGAATTCCCATGGACAGAGGATCCTGGTGGGATATAGTCCATGGGGCTGCAAAAGAGTCAAACACGACTTAGCAACTAAACAACAAGACTCTTTCAAACAGAATCTTGCTCTGAAGCTTGATGTGTAAAACAGATGTTCAGCTCTGCTCTAAAGTTGGATAGACATACTGGAATGTCACCCTTCCCACACTGAGTACTCCACTCTCACCCAATTTTACACTCCCTGCTCCTCTTTGAGCTGCCATTCCGTCAGGGCAAGGTAGAATGAACACTGTGTCACAAAGACACCATGTCAGTAGTTCCCCAGGCTGGAAGGGGGAACCCTCACACCTACGGGAGGTCCCCTTAGTCCACCTTCAGCTTCGTCCCAAGCTCTCCTTGTGGATGGGGCTCCTACTGCAACCCGAAATAATATTCTTTCCTTTGCTCTGTGAATTTTCCAGGTTATTACCAGTGACTGCTTCAGAGCTTGTCATAAACTACCCAATATGATTCGGTTATAGAAGAATTTACAATAGATTCCTCCAAAATACTGTGTTTTGGATCAATGACTTTTCAAGTGGCTTAAGCGCTTTAACAGCTCCATAACCATGTGTCAAACAGATGAAACTGAAAGAAGTAGTTATTGTTTGTTTACAAGAGTCTTAATTTTCTTGTACTAATAACACATTTACTTCAAAAGTGTCTCACAGAAAGATGATGTCAAAGGGCTTGAGGCCTGGAGTATAAAACCTAACAGTTTGAATATTTTTATCTTAGAAAACAAAGGCCCCTTCTCCCTTGATTGAGTACAAAATTAGCAGTTCCAAAACAACAAAACTGACTTAATTGCTGTATCATTAAGACATATAATTTATGTTAAAGTTCTAAGTGAGGTCTTTCCCCATGAAAGTTTTACCAGTAGCTTAGAAATTTTCATTTTGTGAAATAAACATGCATATTTGTCGCCAACTGCATTCTGAGGTTAAATTGGTAAAACAGGACTTGTATCTAGTGGCCAAGTATGGCATGAATACTCTTTATTCCTATTTTGACAGGGATTCACGTTCCCCTGAACTAGATGCAAACTGTAAGAGCAAACCTGTCTCCTGATCACCATTCCTGTGTTAATATTTGTTTTACTTAGACTGAAAGATCTCTGGTCAGACACTTTGCCTATGTTATGTACTCTCTCAAATTCAAAGTATTGGCATTGCTCCTATTGCCACAATTGAAGCAAATAATGGTGCTCTTTTAATAAAAAGTCACCTTGAAACCCTGTGGCTTGTCAGAGCTTGATTGTGCCAGCTGGTTCCCTGCCCAGGTCTTCCTTCACACTAACTAATGATGGTCAAGGGGCTTTTGACCAGTTAGTACACTGGTCTTTCTGAGTTGATTGGAGCTGGCTGATACCTTTCGACCCTGCAGAATGGTCATCACCTGGGAACCAACATGATGGCATGAGGGCCCAAATCTCTAAACAAAGCAAAACATCTGTTTTAAAAGTATAACCAGTCCCAATCTCCGTGCAAGGAGCCCTGGGGTAGGCAGGGAGCTCAGGCTACCAGGGGGACCTTGTACAAAGGGGAACTTGGCCCCATTGTTTACAACTTCTCTGCTTTTTTTGTGGTCTTTCTCCATACTCCTTCCGGGAACAAGTTTTTATCATAATTTTTTTTTACCATCAAGTCAATATGTTAATTTATAAAGTTTTTAAAGTAAATGTGGCTTCACTTTGTACTGTGCTTAGTCCATCAGTTATGTCCAACTCCTTGTAACTCCACAACCCGCCAGGCTCCTCTATCCATGGGGATTCTCCAGGTAAGAATACTGGAGTGGGTTGCCAAGTTCTCCTCCAGGAGATCTTCCCAACCCAGGGATTGAACACAGGTCTGCCGCCTTGCAGGAGGATTCTTCACCATCTGAGCCACCAGGGGAGCCCTTGCTCCACCTTGCTCCACCTCTAAGTACCGATTCTGACATCTCTGTAGGATACACTAGACACAGTTGAGCTGAGGGCACAATGAGAGGACATGATGAGGATGACAGCAAACATTTTTAGAGGGCTCATCTGGCTTGTGCCAACTCTGGTTTAAGTGTTTTCCATGTAAAACCTAGACAGACAATTGTGAGGGTGTTCCCTGAGCAAGGGTGACCTGGCAAGAGGAGGAGGTGAATGGGCTGAAATTTAGGCGGGTAGCTTTGCTTGCCACGCTGCGTACCCTACAGAGGGGATGTGTATCCACCTTGGAAGGGCCCTTTTGTCTAACTTCCACAATGTGCTGCAAGCCGTTAGCAGATATGCTTATATGAACTCATCTATTTCATCCCCACAACAGTTCTTTGGAGTACTGTTTTCAAATACTCTCAAATGTGAGGCAACTAATGCCCAGAGAGTTTAATGAAATCCCCAAGAATACAAGTGACTGTGTCACGATCTGAAAATGGCAGTTAGAGCAAAACCCACACCCCAGTGAACAGTAGCAGCAAGATTTGTGCCATGACTACATCTAGAAGCTACCCCTTTTTTCTCCTCTGATGGCACTTAAAATATTTTCTATATTATTTACATCCTTGTTCATACCACCCCCCCATACCTAAGTTAAACTGAACTTCGCAAAAGTTTTATGATACACTATAAAATATATTCTAAATGTTTTCTAGTCTTAATCTTTAAATTATATTTTTTAAGAGAGCTGTATCATGATGAAGTCCAGAAAGAAAAGGGTCATCAAATGTGGGGAAAGCGCAGGTTCCCATGGGAAGCTGAGTAAACAAAATATAACTTTGTGTTTTCTTATTCAGCAGCTGTAACCTTTCCTCTTTAGGTACTATCCGGTATATGCAAATGGATGTCTGGATGCACTGAAATGCTTTGTAAATCTTAGTGATAAGTAGTTTTTATCTAAATGTAAAAATGATACCTCTGTCCTCAAATAGTTGACATTAAAAGGTTTCTATGGGGAGATGGAGCAGTAAGGACATCAATGGGATTACACCACCTTGTGGCAGATGATTGATTTCAGCCTCTTTGGATCTCTGTTTATGGAGAATTTCAAGGGCTTCTTGGGCGTTGATAAATTCCAGCTCTTTTCTGTGGCAAAGATGCTGATGTGAACTTAGCCCTGAGAATCAGCCTCTGTGTGTGTGTCTGGGATGTTTTCCATTCACAGGTTGCATGACCTGTTCAGCCTGTCATTCCTCATGGCCAGGCTTACCCTATTCTTCAACTCTGCTCTCCCGAACTTAGTGGCCACCAACACAATGGAAAGTGTTGAAGCAGAAGGAATGCTGTACAAACTTAAGCTCAACACAGTCTAGAACACAGCTATCGCGTCCTCAGATATTACTTGCTAAGAAAATGTGTTACTAGTAGAAAATGGGTCTTGCTTACTGAAGTCGCAATTCAGCATTTCTAACAAGACTTCCCACCTGTTCCCTAGGCAACACACTGAACACAGCACCTTGTAGTTACTATAGTCATGTCAAAGCATGGTTGTAACTCTCAGAAAGAATGAGAAAAGATAGTAATAACCTCTGTAATTATAAATCCCTAACAGCCTCCAAAGGAATAAAACTGAAGGATAAAAAATGCGTGTAAATATAAGCAGACTTTTTCCAAGGAGGTCTCTGGCAAACACAATCATCTCAAGAAAAGAAAGGGGATTAGGATTTAAATACATTAGAAAAAAGAACTGAAAAGTAATAAAACTTCAAAAGATGCAATACATTGTGTTAATGTCACAAATGTTTCTAAGGTATTTGAGAGTAACTAGAATGAATATTTTGAGTAATTTACTGGAGTCAAAGAGATAAGAGCCTTGAATACACTCGTTCTCAGCAGGAACAGGCTGCGGAAGGTGTTGATTGTTCTGACCAGGGAGAAGTATGTTTAAAATGAAGAGAGTACAGTTATGAAGCCTCACAGATTTACAGTTGTGAAGCTATTAATATAATTTGGGGATGTACTTCTAAATTTACTGAGAGGAGATGAGCTCCCAGAAAAGAAATACTGAGGAAAGAAGTCTGAAAAGGAAAGCGTGTTATCTGAGGCGATTGTCAAATATCATCAAGACCAAGAAGAGAATAAACTCGACTAACAAAAAAAGATCATGGCATCCGGTCCCATCACTTCATGGGAAATAGATGGGGAAATAGTGGAAACAGTGTCAACTTTACTTTGGGGGGCTCCAAAATCACTGCAGATGGTGATTGCAGCCATGAAATTAAAAGATGCTTACTCCTTGGAAGAAAAGTTGTGACCAACCTAGATAGCATATTCAAAAGCAGAGACATTACTTTTCCGACTAAGGTCCGTCTAGTCAAATCTGTGGTTTTCCCAGTGGTCATGTATGGATGTGAGAGTTAGATTGTGAAGAAAGCTGAGCACCAAAGAATTGATGCTTTTGAACTGTGGTGTTGGAGAAGACTCTTGAGAGTCCCTTGGACTGCAAGGAGATCCAACCAGTCCATTCTGAAGGAGATCAGCCCTGGGATTTCTTTGGAAGGAATGATGCTAAAGCCGAAACTCTAGTACTTTGGTCAGCTCATGTGAAGAGTTGATTCATTGGAAAAGACTCTGATGCTGGGAGGGTTTGGGGGCAGGAGGAGAAGGGGACGACAGAAGATGAGATGGTTGGATGGCATCACAGACTCGATGGACGCGAGTCTGAGTGAACTCTGGGAATTGGTGATGGACAGGGAGGCTTGGCGTGCTGTGATTCATGGAGTTGTAAAGAGTTGGACACGACTGAGCGACTGAGCTGAACTGAACTGAACATCTGAAGACACATGTAAACCCTTTTGAACCTTGAGGACAGAAGGACAGAGATCTGGATGTTTGACAATCCAAGCCGGGCCTCAGGAGTGGGAACTCTGTGAACTTATCTGAGGAGAGCAGAGCTTTCTATGCCTGAGTGATAACATGCACTACAAGGAACTTTCAAAACTTAACATTCCTAAGGCATCTCCTGCACAGTTTGCAAGCATAGGTAGTGGTTTAAGTTGTTAAGTCGCATTTGACTCTTAAAACCCCATGGACCATAGCCCGCCAGACTCCTCTGTTCATGAGATTCTCCAGGCAAGAATACTGGAGTGGGTAGCCATTTCCTCCTCCGGGAGATCTTCTTGACCCAGGAATTGAACCCAGATCTCCTGCATTGCCGGCAAATTCTTCACCAGCTGAGCTACCAGGGAAGCCTTGGCAGCATAGGAAGGGTTTCCAAAGGAGGCAAACCACTTTTTAAAGAGGAGAGAAAACTTAGGGGGAGGGGAAGGAGAACTGAAGCTGTCACATGAGATGAATTGAATTGAAGACTCACAGCCAGACACTGCAGACCAGAGGTGGGGGTGGGTGGGAAGCCCTGAGGATGTGGAAACCTATTACTGTATAATAAAAGGCTTCTGGCCAGTGAGTCTTAGAATAGATAAAAATGAAGCAATAATTAGCAGCATTTTAAATATCCCTCTAAAATAGACTACCAAGATTTTCCTCCCTCAGGAGGTCTATAACTAAAGATGGATATAAAATTGGGAAGGAAATTCTGAGTTTCTAGTGTCTGAATGGCAGTCTGAGTAATTTACCAGGTCTTGGGAAGAAAAAGAGTAACTGTCCAAATTTTCAGTCAATATTTACCTCTTAGGTTAATAAATCTTGCTCCTGATCTCAGCGGAAGTCAATACCTCCTGATTACTCTATGCATGTGCCTCTTCGGCCTTTCTGTTTACCCAAACAAGACATGGAATGAGTCACCCTTTTCCCAAGAGCCCTTCTCTTAGGTCATGGGTGTAGACTGAATAATTGCTCACATATCAAATGTGTAGGCAAGTTGCCAATAATTAGAGCAATAGTTCAATGTTTATTTGAATCACCAATTTTAATGTGTTGGCTTTTCCATTGTAGGCTTTGGGAGTGGTATTCAGAGGTGAAGCAGGGCTGAGATATTCTTATGAAGCATTCAAAGCTTGTAAATGAGGCAGTAGCATAGGAGGCAGATGCAAAGAAGAAAAAAATATATAACATTTAAAGATTGAAAACAGATCTAACTTTGAGTCCTGTTTATGCCACTTAATGGCTACAAGTTAATCATTCAATTTCTTTGCACTTGAGCTGTTGGCTTTGTTAAACAGGACTGATAACTGGCCTTAAAATGTTGTTGTGAGAGTTAAATAGATCCCAAATATGGAAATGATTTATCTTTTAAAGCAAATAACACATTGTCATTTAAAGTAAGAAAGACATGAGTTTGAATCAGTCTCAGCAGTGAACTCATTAAAAAGAAAAAAACAAAGCAAATTTATTTCTTTTTAAAGGTGTATTTATCTGTTAGGAACATGATACTTTGAGAATATTTTTAAAGTGAGGTTAGCAAGTGTACATTTCTTCATACTCATCACTTCCCCCTCACTTTAAAGGCTGCTGTTGTGGCTCAAACATCTTAGCTCGGGAGAGATGATCAAGATTGGTGATTTTTCCCTCCTGCCTTCTTCAAAACAAATTTTTCTTTTAAGAAAAGCAGGGCAACTTACATCTTTATAGTTCAATTTGGTACATTACGTTGACTTGATGACTCTAATTTTGTCAAGGCAGAGAGAAAATGGAAACATGAGACATTAAATTCCATCGTGTATATTTACTAGGTAAAAGCTGTAGTTTGCCATGGAAGTTAAGTAGAATTCCAGCTCATCAGCCTGGGGTCAAAAGCGATGGCCTTTGGGTTTTGTACACATGGTCCATCGTGGGGACAAAAAAATGACTGATTTTTTTGGTCAAAAAAATGACCAAACAAAGAGGTTGGGTGTTTGTTTCATGCAGATACTTTTAAGTGTACAAATAATTCTTTCAGTTCTACCAGTTTATGTTGATGGGAATAAGATGTCAGTGAACTGGCACAGAGGTGAGAGATGTGCCTTGATCCTAGTTTACTGCTAGATAACTCTGTGTGGTCCTCTTTGCTTTTTTTTGACTGCACTTCCCAGGGATAGGACTTGGCTGTCATCTTTCCCATCAAAATATAAAGAATGCTTTAAATACTAATCATTTCATACACTAAAAAAATGTTCTGCTCTATTCTGATGTAAAGAATCTGGACACGTTTCACATTTTAAATAGCACTCTCAGCAAATTTTACAATCAGGTTGGTGACTGAGGCTCCACTGAGAACAATGGTTCTTTGTTTACAGTCTGAAGGGTCTTTTATAGTTTACTTTTCAATTTTAAAATTTATTGAAAACATTTTAAATCTAAGTTTATCTAATTTATTTATAGCCATTGAAAAAATTAGGTATAAAAGAAAGAAAAAAGTAAAGTTTTAAAAAGTTAAAAATCCTGAAATCCAGATAAAGCTACCGATCTTCCTCACTTTATTCAATAAATATTTTTAAATTATAAAAAATAATACCTTCTCTTAATATGATATAAATAGTTATAAGGTATTTAAAAAAAAGCTTATAATTTTCCCACATTACTGAGGTAACCAAAATTAGCAGTTTGGGCTTCCCTCATAGCTCAGTCCATAAAGAATCTACCTGCAATGTAAAGAAGACCCAGGTTTGATTCCTGAGTCAGGAAGATCACTTGGAGAAGGAAATGGCAACCCACTCCAGTGTTCTTGCCTAGAGAATCCCATGGACAGAGGAGCCTGGCAGGCTTCATAGGGTCATAACAGTCCATAGGGTCACAAGAGTCGGACATGACTCAGCCTAAACCATCACCACCATGAATCATTTCTATTTCCCTCTTGGCTCAGTGTTAAAGAATTTGTTGCCAA
>SJYC01025019.1:0-24827 GCA_006408675.1 Madoqua kirkii | reverse complement strand
AAAGTCTGACACTGTTTCCACTGTTTCCCCATCTATTTCCCATAAAGTGATGGGACTGGATGCCATGATCTTTGTTTTCTGAATGTTGAGCTTTAAGTCGACTTTTTCACTCTTCACTTTCACTTTCATCAAGAGGCTTTTTGGTTCCTCTTCACTTTCTGCCATAAGGGTGGTATCATCTGCATATCTGAGGTGACTGATATTTCTCCCAGCAATCTTGATTCCAGCTTGTGTTTCTTCCAGTCCAGTGTTTCTCATGATGTACTTTGCATATAAGTTAAATAAGCAGGGTGACAATATACAGCCTTGACGTACTCCTTTCCTATTTGGAACCAGTCTGTTGTTCCATGTCCAGTTCTAACTGTTGCTTCCTGACCTGCATACAGATTTCTCAAGAGGCAGGTTAGGTGGTCTGGTATTCCCATCTCTTTCAGAATTTTCCACAGTTTATGGTGATCCACACAGTCAAAGGCTTTGGCATAGTCAATAAAGCAGAAATAGATGTTTTTCTGGAACTCTCTTGCTTTTTCCATGATCCAGCCGATGTTGGCAATTTGATCTCTGGTTCCTCTGCCTTTTCTAAAACGAGCTTGAACATAAGGGAGTTCACGGTTCATGTATTGCTGAAGCCTGACTTGGAGAATTTTGAGCATTACTTTACTAGCATGTGAGATGAGTGCAATTGTGCAGAAGTTTGAGCATTCTTTGACATTGCCTTTCTTTGGGATTGGAAGGAAAACTGACCTTTTCCAGTTCTGTGGCCACTGCTGAGTTTTCCAAATTTGCTGGCATATTGAGTGCAGCACTTTCACAGCATCATCTTTCAGGATTTGAAATAGCTCAATTGGAATTCCATCACCTCCACTAGTTTTGCTCATAGTGATGCTTTGTAAGGCCCGCTTGACTTCACATTCCAGGATGTCTGGCTCTAAATAAGTGATTACACCATTGTGATTATCTTGGTCATGAAGATCATTTTTGTACCGTTCTTCTGTGTATTCTTTCCACCTCTTTTTAATATCTTCTGCTTCTGTTAGGTCCATACCATTTCTGTCCTTTATTGAGCCCATCTTTGCATGAAATGTTCCCTTGGTATCTCTAATTTTCTTGAAGAGATCTCTAGTCTTTCCCATTCTGTCCAAGGAGAGGTGGCTGCATGGGTGCAGGACAGCCTAGATGAGCTATCCCATGTTGAAGTTCAGGAAGGGTGGCAGTGAGGAGATACCCTTCATCCAAGGTAAGGAGCAGCAACTGCACTTTGCTGGAGCAGCCTTGAAGAGATACCCCACGCCCAAGGTAAGAGAAACTCAAATAAGATGGTATGTGTTGCGAGAGGGCATCAGAGAGCAGACACACTGAAACCATACTCACAGAAAACTAGTCAGTCTAATCACACTGGGACCACAGCCTTGTCTAACTCAGTGAAACTAAGCCAGGACCATGGGGTAACCCAAGATGGGCGGTTCATGGTGGAGAAGTCTGACAGAATGTGGTCCACTAGAGAAGGGAATGGCAAACCACTTCGGTATTTTTGCCTTGAGAACCCCATGAACAGTATGAAAAGGCAAAATGATAGGATACTTGAAGGATTAATGTGGACACTATGGGGAAAGCAGAGATATGCAATCAAGCGGGTCTCTCTGCTCAAGGCTGAACATGCTGGCAAGCGAGGCATTCTGCCAAGGAGTCTGGACACAGCCTTGACTTTAATGGTCCATTGTTAATGAGGGAACATTCCTTTCTTTTGATAAAAAGGGAGAAGAGGGCTTTGGACAGACTTTGCAGTAAACAGAGGTTTCACTCCCCTTGCTGTATGATAACATGTATGCACCTGTGCTATGCTGAATGCTTTCTGGGGGATATATAATAATAAACCACCATTGTTAGGTGCAGCAGTTTTTTCCTCTGGCCAGAGTGTGTGTGTCTATGTCTCATTTGTCTTGTGTATTTTATGTCATTTCGCTTGAAATCTCCAGTAATCAACAGATACTGAAAGAGAAACTCCCTAGGGCAGTAGGTGCCCAATATGCTACTGGAGATCAGTGGAAAAATAACTCTAGAAAGAATAAAGGGATGGAGCCAAAGCGAAAACAATACCCAGCTGTGGATGTGACTGATAATAGAAGCAAAGTCCAATGCTATAAAGAGCAATATTGCCTAGGAACCTAGAATGTCAGGTCCACGAATCAAGGCAAATTGAAAGTGGTCAAATCAGGAGATGTCAAGAGTGAATGTTGGCATTCTAGGAATCAGCTAAACTGGACTGGAATGGGTGAATTTACCTCAGATGACCATTATACCTACTACTGCAGGCAGGAATCTTTCAGAAGAAATGGAGTAGCCATCATGGTCAACGAAAGAGTCCAAAATGCAGCACTTGGATGCAATCTCAAAAATGACAGAATGATCTCTGTTCCTTTCCAAGGCAAATCCTTCAGTATTACTGTGATCCAAGTGTATGCCCTAACCAGTAATGATGAAGAAGCTGAAGTTGAATGGTTCTATGAAGACCTACAAGACCTTTTAGAACTAACACCCAAAAAAGATGTCCTGTTCATTATAGGGGACTAGAATGCAAAAGTAAGAAGACAAGAAACACCTGGAGTAACAGGCAAATTTGGCCTTGGAATATGGAATGAAGCAGGACAAAGACTAATAGAGTTTTGCCAAGAGAATGCACTGGTCATAGCAAACACCCTCTTCCAACAACACAAGAGAAGCCTCTACACATGGACATCACCAGATGGTCAACACCGAAATCAGACTGAGTATATTCTCTGCTGCCAAAGATAGAGAAGCTCTATACAGTCAACAAAAACAAGACCAGGAGCTGACTGTGGCTCAGATCATGAACTCCTTATTGCCAAATTCAGACTGAAATTGAAGAAAGTATGGAAAACCACTAGACCATTCAGGTAGTATCTAATTCAAATCCCTTATGATCATACAGTGGAAGTGAGAAATAGATTTAAGGGCCTAGATCTAATAGATAGAGTGCCTGATGAACTATGGAATGAGGTATGTGACATTGTACAGGAGACAGGAATCAAGACCATCCCCATGGAAAAGAAATGCAAAAAAGCCAAATGGCTGTCTGAGGAGGCCTTACAAATAGATGTGAAAAGAAGGGAGGAGAAAAGGAAAGAAGTATTTGAATGCAGAGTTCCAAAGAATAGCGAGAAGAGATAAGAAAGCCTTCTTCAGTGATCAATGCAAAGAAATAGAGGAAAAAAAACAGAATGGGAAAGACTAGAGATCCCAGCATCAAAGTTTTCAAATGAGTAAGTTAAATAGCAGGGTGACAATATACAGCCTTGACATACTCCTTTTCCTATTTGGAACCAGTCTGTTATTCCTTGTCTAACTGTTGCTTCTTGGCCTGCATAGAGATTTCTCAGGAGGCTGGTCAGGTGGTCTGGCATTCCCATCTCTTTAAGAATTTTCCAGTTTGTTTTGAGTCACACAGTTAAAGGCTTTGGCATAGTCAATAAAGCAGAAGTAGATGTTTTTCTGGAACTCTCTTGCTTTTTTGACGATCCAGCAGATGTTGGCAATTTGCTCTCTGGTTCCTCTGTATTTTCTAAATCCAGCTTGAACATCTTGAAGTTCATTGTTCATGTATTGTTAAAGCCTGGACTGGAGAAATTGATCATTACTTTGCTAGCATGTGAGGAGAGTACATTTTTGCGGTTGTTTGAGTATTCTTTGGCATTGTCTTTCTCAGGGACTGGAATGAACACTGACCTTTTCCAGTTCTGCAGCCTCTGCTGAGTTTCCCAAATTTGCTGGTGTATTGAGTGCAGCACTTTAACAACATCATTGCTTAGGATTTTAAATAACTCACCTGGAATTTCATCAGGCTTAGGGGGAAAGGAATAAGGAAGGGATAAGTGGAGGATTACAAAAGGCAAAAGGAAACTTTGAGAGTGATTGAATGTTCTCATTATCTTATTGCAGTGGTTTCATTGGTCCATATATATGTCAAAATTGATCAAATGGTATACTTTACATTAATGTACTTACATTAAAATTATATGCAGTGGTAATTGTAATATTTTTTTCTCTTCAAGTTCTTCTAACTTTCCAATGTCTGTTTCCTATAGTTTCTAACTTTATTTCAGAATACACATTTTCCTACAATCTTCCATTGTCTAATAATCTTTAATGACTCACCTTTAAGAATGGCTGTTATAAACAGACTGACTAAGATTTCATGTTTTTTTCTTCTGTCTTCTCTCCAAGCCACCCAATACTTGGTTTTATGCTATAATAAATGCCTTTTTTTGGCAATTAGATAGTTTCAGAAGGGTATGAAATCATCTCTGCAATTAGTAAAAAAATTTTTGAGGCAATGCCCTTTTCACATCTGTGGGCATTATTGTGTCCATCTTCTGTAATTTTCCAGCTGTGAAAGCACTACCATCAGACATCCATGATAGACTTTGCCCAGCTAGACAGTATAATGAATGAGAAAGTTTGTGCTGCTCCTATAAGCCTATCACCATGGAGCTGCCATGTCAATGTATGGCAAAACCAATACAGTATTGTAAAGTAGAATAAAGTAAAAGTAAAATAAAAAAAAGAAAACAAAAGACTTAGATTGTGTCCTTTTCTCATCTTTGCATACAGAATACACATGAAGCATAAGACTATATACTGGCAATAATCACAAATACTCAAGATTCAAGTGGAAATTTCTTAACTTTTAGTGAGAAATTCATATACATATATGGAGATAATAGAAATTTTATGGCAGTGTGAGTTAGATTAAAAACATAAATTTCTGGAGAAGGAAATGGCAACCCATTCCAGTATTCTTGCCTGGAAAATCCCATTGACTGAGGAGCCTGGTGGGCTACACTTCTTGGAGTTGCAAAGAGTTGGAAGTGACTGAAGTGACTTAGCACACACAATGCTATGAACACTGAGGTGCATCTATATTAACACGAATGGATAAAGAAGATGTGGTATATATACACAATAGAATACTACTCAGTCATAAAGAAGAATCAAATAATGACATTTGCAGTACCATGGATGGATTTGGAGGGCATTATGTTAAATGAGATAAGTCAGATAAAGACAAATACTCCACAATATCACTTATATATGGAATCTAAAAAATATAACAAATAGTGAATACAACAAAAAAGACAACTTACAGACAGAGAAAACAAACTAGTGGTTATCAGTGTGGAGAGGGGAGGGGAAGGGCCACATAGAGGCAGGTGACTAAAAGATACAAACTCTTATGCACTAACTAAGCTACAAAGATATATTGTATAATAAAGTAATATGGCCAATATTTTATAATAAATATAGATGGAGTGTGTGCTTCCCTGCTGTCACAGACTGTAAAGAATCTGCCTGCAACGTGGGAGACCTGGGTTCAGTCCCTGGATTTGGAAGATCCCCTGGAGGAGGGCATGGCAATCCACTTCAGTATTCTTGTGGGAGAATCCCCATGGACAGAGCAGCCTAGTGGGCTAGAGTGCATGGGGTTGCAAAGAATCAGACATGACTGAGTGACTACACATACACACACAGATGGACTGTAACCTTTAAAAAGTATGAATTAGGATGTCCCTCGTGGTCCAGTGGTTAAGAATCTTCTCTGCAATGCAGGGGATAGAGACTCAGTCCCTGGTTGGGGAACTAAGATCCCACTTGCTGCTGATCAGCTAAATCCATGTGTCTCAACTAGAGGGCCTCCACCAGTAAGGAGAGATCCCATGGGATGCCTTGAAGATCCTGAGTGCTGCAACTAAGACCCAACACAGCCAAGTAAATAAATACATATTTTTTAAAAGTCATGAATGACTATATTGTATGGTTGCAACTTATACTGGCCATCAACTGTACTTCAATTTAAAAAACAAGAGTTTAGCTATTATTATAAAAACAACCAAAGAATTTGCCCTATCTGTGCCCCCTCCCCCCCAAAAAAAAACACCAGCAACAACAGATAGCCAGGATAAGCTGCCATTTTGTATACCAAGAGTTATCTCTGGAGCTTCCTAAGAGTTAAGAGCCATTGTATGAATTTATACAGAGAGACCAAATGAGGCTGTTTACAAGAAACTTGTTCTCAAAGTTAGTAAAAATTTTACGCAGGAACTTGGCTGCTGATGGCAAATGGACAAGTAGATGTAAATGTAATTCAGCCCTTAAAATCTAAACCCATAGAAGCGAGGAAATTCACAGTTAAAGGAGGAAATGGTTTGTACAGCGCTTTCTCTAGCTGTGAAGCACAATGGGGTGTACTGAGGAATTGGAGATACCCTGTAGTCTGAGTCTTGAAGGCATCATTTATGTTTCATCCCTTACTTGCAAATTTCAGAACATTTATGGATTTGAATATTCCTTGTAAAGTACCATCTTTGGGAATACAGTTAGGAAGAAAAGAAACTTCAGTGTTTTTCCTTCCTTATTGCAACAAGGCTGGGGATGAAGGTACAAGGGTGAATTCATATCACATAAAAGAATTTGGATGAGTAATCTGAAATATCCATGTCCTGGCTGACTATTCCTCTAGGATTTCATGCATTCCTGATCCATGTGTACACATCTCAGTTTGGGCAAAGCTACTGGACAAATAGAGACTTGATGTAACCCAGCAAGTTCTGTTCAGCTTGGATATACAGAGTGTGATTTCTTATCAACATGAGAGCTATTTGGGACAATGGAAAATCATTTTCCATTTCCACTTCTCTCAACTATGATATAATAAAATCCGTTTGGCTTGTGCACAATTGGGTGGTTGGCAGTGAAGAGAAAAACTCAAGTGACCTAGTTAACACCCAGCTTGCATGTATTTTGTGGTTTGGGAAAAACAATTTTAAATACACATTTTAAAAGTATCTTAATCTTGATATGCTTTTAAGACTATACAGTAAATATGATATCTCAAGTGAAGAGCAGAGTCATAGCAGTTGGAAGCCTGAAAGTCTCTCTTTTGCCCCAAAATGGAAGCAGGTTGATCCAGCCCACAGAACATAGGCATGTATACATGAAAATACACATATATGTGCATGCGCATGCACACACACACACACACACACACACACAACTAGAGCAGCATTCAGAGATCTGCAAAGAGATCTGAAGCACACTCTAGGGAAATAGACTATCTTTTCTGCCTTTTCCCTTTCATATAAAGTTTCATTATGCAAGTTTGGGTATTCCACATTTCAGTGAAAAGCAGAATAAGAGACCCAAAGTATAGGAAGAAGGACAGTTGCCATCAGAAACAATGATCTAGGAGTGTTGTTATTGATGTCATGTGAATAAACACACTTTAGTAAGTCAAGGAACCTACCACCATGATATAAAGAGCATGTGGCTGTATATACTTAAAGTCTTAAAAATGACTCCACCCCTATCATCTACACTAAAAGAAAAATGTTTATAATAATACGTATATTGACTTCTGCTTTCTAGTCAATAACAAGATTTATTGTCCCACTCTTCCGTCAATTTTAACCTCTTTGGGTCAACAAATCTTGATATTGATCCCAACAGAAGTCAATACCTGCTTATTACTTACCTCCACATTTAGACGCCTACCAACAATTCTTATGGGCATCCTTGACAGGCAAAAGTGAATACTCACTATCTCTTTTCTATACAAAATATATTTCTGTGATGTTCGTGTATAATGTCACTTTTACAAGCCTAAGTTTAGATCTAGTTATAAAACTAAATGAAGAAAAAAGATAGATGTGTTTCAGTAATCTGTAACTATAAGCTAGACAGAGGTTTAGTATTCATTTATAATTCCCAAATAATAAAATCATGTTTTTTTGTATTAATTAGTCTCAAGTCATTTCCTACATCAGAGATGATTAGACATGATCACAAAAACAATATTTTTGAGAGTGAAAATCTTAATCTGACAGTAAATAAAGTTTAAAATTCTAGGCTATTTTAAACGCTTGAAAAGCAGACAAGTCATACATTCCAGCAATTATCTAAATGTCTGCCAAGCTCCAACATCTAAATGTTGAGATATTTAAGATATATAACTTTCATTGTAGGCAAAGATATTCTAGGTTAGATAACTAAGCAGCTTTCAGGAAGGGATTTTTGTTTGTTTGCTTGGCAACTGAAAAGAAATGAAGATCAAGGAAGCAGCCTTGCCAGGGCTTTTTAATGAATGTGAGACAAGTTCTACCAAAGGCAATTATTAAACCATCCCCCAAAGTTGTTTGTTCCGCTTACGAATGCAGTCTTGGTTCCATAAGACCTCTAGGTGTAAAACAGCATCATCAGCTGTCTTGCTAACCTCACCTGTTGAAATATTAAAAAGGAAAAAAAAATACCAATATGTACAAACCCAGAGGCAGACAAAACAAAATACACTCAGGGCTGTAAGGAATTAATTTTTCAAATTAAATAAATAAACCTCCATTGCATATGTATGCTAAAATGCTTCAAATTAAAATTCAAGAATACTTATCTTTTATGCTGTCCTTGAAATACTCTGCCTTCTCTAGATTGACTCACAAACATCATAAGGTCCACATTTAAAACCTCTGTCTTGCCACAGGCAAAATGCCAATAAATAATAACAAAAAGGGAAGAAAGAAAAAGACAAATGGAGCAGGTAACACAGATCACTTTATCACTAGCTGAAGTTTGCTCCTGCGAGTTCCTTCTCTTTCAGATTATTATAATAGTGAATCAAAAGTGAAAATAAACTGAAAATGGAACATAGAAGAAAAAAAACACTTAAATACTTAGACGTGTGTTAATTTAGAATACATATAAGCTTTCAAAATAATTTAAAGCGGTTTTCTAAAAGATGTGAAAGCATGCATATTCTTTGAATAGCCGCTACTAGCTTGTTAATCAATTCTTATAAGTTTTATCTAAGAGAGTTAATTTTAAAAAACTGTGCCACTAATTTCACATTATGTTTCCTGAATAAATTCATTAACTTCCCCTACAAGTCTTAGTTGTTATTTTCCAAAATAAGCAGCTCAAAAGTGAAAAATGTGGTAGGGAAAAAGAAGCCTGCTGTTTTATCAACTTCAAACTCCTTTTGAAAATGTAATTTAAGCACTTAGTTTGTAAGTTTAGACATATCTGTAAATTCATCTTCAGGTTCATTTCTCAATTTTCCCTCTTTGCTTCCAAAAATTACAAAACAGGGTCATGTACCTTGTCATTCAGTTTTCCCAGGCAGGTCTAAAAAGGGACTATGAAAAGGACATCTGTGACAAGGCTGTATTGTGTGATATTTTTAAGATTAATTTGTAATGGACTTAGGAAATATGAAATAAGAGAAATGATTTCTCAAGTTCAGCACTACTAATAGTTTGGAAGGGAATTCTTTGTTGGAGGGGGAGGGGTACCCCTGTGAATTATAGGATATTTAGCAGATTCCCTGGCCTCTGCCCCACACAAAATGCTAGTAGTACCCCCTACCCAGTTGTGACAAGAAAAATACCTTCAGAGACTGCCCAATGTCTCATGAGGAACAGATTGTCATACCAAGATAGAGCATTGTTGGTAAAACATCAAGAAATATGGCAAAATCATCTACCACTATACTCATGACAGACTGACCAAATCAATGGCCATTTTGGATTACTGTATGCAAAAAAAAAAAAAAAAGATTATTAAACCATAGCTGCCAAAGATGTTCACTCTATTAACTGAGCCTTAGTTCTGATATCCTCAGATTTTTACTAAGTGAAAACATAAAATAGAATCCCTTAAAAGCAAAGTTTCCAAGTCTTGAGAGTAGAATCTTAGAATTTTAGAGCTAGGAGGAAACTTGGAGTGCATCTATAAAAGCATTCTCTTTATAGCTGGACAGTGAACCTAGTAAGGACATATGACTTGCCCAATTCACACACCTATTTAGTAACAGAAACAAGAAACCATATCTTTGAACTCTGAGTCTAGATTCTTCTCTGTATACTAAAATGTAAATCTACTGACTATGGTAGATTGCAGGTTACTCATGGAACTTTTTCCAGCCCCATTCTTATATGTAAATTTAAAAGATAGTGGTAGTATAAGTAAAATTTGCTTCAAAATTTTAAGCACAAGACCTTATAGCTTTATCATCTCAGATGATAGTTCACTTAGACTTGATCTTAAATTTAGTACTGAGCATATTCAAGTTGAAATCTACTTTAAAGTACTTTATTGTATTATTTTGGAAGATGCCTTGGCATAACTAATCAAATGTTACTAGATATTTTCACTTAAATATTTCTTCATCTCCTGAAACTTATCTCTTCTTCAAATTTACCTCCAGATTTTCATCTCTGTAAGCCTCTTAGTTGAAAAACTAACATTACCTTTTCTTACCTTTTTATTTCTTATTGTTTGTTTTCTAAACAATTTCAACATCCTATTTACTCCTTTTCTTTGTAATATTTTTGAAAAACAATTCTTTCTTTTCATATTCATTGTTAGCACACCATAGTGGTCCCTATAAATATGTATATAGACTAACAAGTGATGTCAAATTTATTTTGCCATATTTACTCCTTTTTACATCTACTACCAAACCCACCTTGCAGATGACCACCTGAGGATTCCTCCTGCAGAGTTTTATATCATGGATCTATCAATAAATATTCATGGAACAATTCCTGAGTTAAGGAAATGTTGTAGGCATAATTGCTAGGTGGAAGTAGTGAGGTGTGTCATGGACAGGGAAGAATTTGTGGCTAAAGAAGTCTTAGATCAGGTCCTTACTTTCTGAATTTATGTTTCAGTTGAAATGTACATTGCAATTAACTAAAGTCTTAATGCAAAAGCACACATACATGCAAATAGGTAAGTACAGAAACTTGTCATTTTCTGTTTCAAACTCCTGAGATGATTAATCTTTGAAAAATTTTGGTTTAAAGATAAATCTTAATGATAGTTTGTGAAGACCCAAAAATCCCATTTGTGATCATCTCCACACTATTCTTTTCCATATGTGCTGGTGATAAAACCTGTTTTGCAATGCTATCAACCAACATGCAATAGCAGCTGAAGTCACCATTCAGTTCAGTTCAGTCGCTCAGTTGATTCTGACTCTTTGCCACCTCAGGGTCTGTAGCATGCCAGGCCTCCTTGTCCATCACCAATTCTCAGAGTTACCCAAACCCATGTCCATTGAGTTGGTGATGCCATCCACCAATCTCATCCTCTGTCGTGCTCTTCTCCTGCTGCCTTTAATCTTTCTCAGCATCAGCGTCTTTTCCAATGAGTCAGCTCTTTGCATCAGGTGGATAAAGTATTGGAGTTTCAGATTCATCATCAGTCCTTCCAATGAATATTCAGGACTGATTTCCTTTAGGATTGACTGGTTTGATCTGCCTACAGTCCAAGGGACTCTCAAGAGTCTTCTCCAACACCACAGTTCAAAAGCAGTAATTTTTCAGGGCTCAGATTTCTTTATACTTAAACTCTCACATCCATACATGACCACTGGAAAAACCATGGCCTTGACTAGATGGACCTTTGTTAGCAAAGTAATGTCTCTGCTTTTTAATATGCTGTCTAGGTTGGTCATAACTTTCCTTCCAAGGAGTAAGTGTCATTTAATTTCATGGTGGCAGTCACCATCTGCAGTGATTTTGGAGCCCCCAAAATAAAGTCTGACACCATTTCCACTGTTTCCTCATCTATTTCCCATGAACTGATGGGACCAGATGCCATGATCTTAGTTTTCTGAATGTTGAGCTTTAAGCCAACTTTTTCACTCTCCTCTTTCACTTTCATCAAGAGGCTCTTCACTTTCTGCCATAAGGGTAGTGACATCTGCACATCTGAACTTATTGATGTTTCTTTCGGCAATCTTGATTCCAGCTTGGGCTTCATCCAACCCAGCATTTCTCATGATGTACTCTGCATATAAGTTAAATAAGCAGGATATACAGCCTTTTCCTATTTGGAACCAGTCTGTTGTTCCATGTCCAGTTCTAACTGTTGCTTCCTGACCTGCATACAGATTTCTCAAGAGACAGACCAGGTGGTCTGGCATTCCCATCTCTTTCAGAATTTTCCACAGTTTATTGTGATCCACACAGTCAAAGGCTTTGGCGTAGTTAATAAAGCAGAAGTTGATGTTTTTCTAGAACTCTCTTGCTTTTTCGATGATCCAGCGGATGCTGGCAATTTGATCTCTGGTTCCTCTGCCTTTTCTAAAACCATCTTGAACATCTAGAAGTTCATGGTTCACTTATTGTTGAAGCCTGGCTTGGAGAATTTTGAGCATTACTTTACTTGCATGTGAGATGAGTGCAATTGTGCGGTAGTTTGAGCATTGTTTGGCATTGCCTTTCTTAGGGATTGGAAGGAAAACTGACCTTTTCCAGTCCTGTGGCCACTGCTGAGTTTTCCAAATTTGCTGGCGTATTGAGTGCAGTGCTTTCACAGTTACCATTAGCTCTCTGCAAGCCTGAAGGGCAATGATATCACATGCTCAGACTGGCCAGTGACCACTAGGCTAGGGCCAGTTCAAAGGGACCCTTCTAGTTTTTCAGAAACAATTGGCTCAGACTAATATTTACTCAAGGTTATTTATTCATACTTGGAGAAGGAAATGGCAGCCTACTCCAGTGTTCTTGCCTAGGAAATCCCATGGACAAAGTCTGAACCTGCTGGGATATAGTCCATGGGGTCGCAAAGAGTCGGACATGACTTAGCAACTGAATGCATTTGTTCATAAGTCATCTTTCCACCAGTGTCTGTGTTCTCGGCTTACATTTTTGTCCTCATGTTAGAAATGAAATGCAGACCATTAAATGTACAGAAGAGTCAGACACGACTGAGCAACTTCACTTTCACTTTTCACTTTCATGCATTGGAGAAGGAAATGGCAATCCACTCCAGTGTTCTTGCCTGGAGATCCCAGGGACGGGGCAGCCTGGTGGGCTGCCATCTATGGGGTTGCACACAGTCAGACACAACTGAAATGACTTAGCAGCAGCAGGACTAAAAGATGGGAGACTATGAATCTTTGGTGAATCTTTTGTCCTCATGTTAGAAGTGAAACTCAGACCATTAAATGTACAGTAGCAGGACTGGAAGATGAGTGACTAGGAGTCCTTTTATCAGAACTGCCTCAGTTTGATCTAAGATTTGGGTAGTGATTTAGCACTCATGTGTGACAATTATCCTTTCAGTTAAAGTCATATAATCTCTCTATTTAAAATACAGTTGGTTTAGAGTAGTGGAAATTAAAACAAAGGTAAATAAATGGGACCTAATCAATCCGAAAAGCTTTTGCACAAAGAAGGAAACATAAACAAGAACGAACGATGATGCTCAGAATGGAAGAAAATAATGGTAAAGCAAAGCAACTAACAAATCATTAACCTCCAGGATACATAAGCAGCTCATACAGCTCAATAGTAGGAAAACAAACACCCCAATCAAAAAACAGGCAAAAGAGCTAATAGTCATTTCTCCAAAGAAGACATACAGATTGCCAACAAACACATGAAAAGATGCTCAAAATCACTAACTGTTAGAGAAATGCAAATTAAATCAATGAGGTATCATCTCACACTAGTCAGAATGGCCATCATCCAAAAAATCTATGAACAATAAATGCTGGGGAGGATGCAGAGAAAAGGAAACACTTCTACGTTGTTGGTGGGAATGTAAACTGATAGTGCCACTATGGAGAATAATAAGGAGATTCTTTAAAGAACTAGGAATGAATCTACCCTATGACTCAGCAACTCCACTAATGGGCATATACCCTGAGAAAACCACAATTCTAAAAGATAGATGTATCCCAATGTTCACTGCAGAACTATTTACAATAGTTGAGACATGGAGGCAATGTAGATGTTCACTGACAACTGAACAGATAAAGAAGATGTGGTGTATATATATATATATATATATATATATATATATATGTATATATGTAAAATAAATACATACATACACACACAAAAAAGGACAGAAATGGTATGGACCTAACAGAAGAAGAAGATATTAAGAAGAGGTGGCAAGAATACACAGAAAAACTGTACAAAAATGATCTTCACAACCCAGATAATCACGATGGTGTGATCACTTATCTAGAGCCAGACATCCTGGAATGTGAAGTCAAGTGGGCCTTAGAAAGCATCACTATGAACAAAGCTAGTGGAGGTGATGGAATTCCAGTGGAGCTATTTCAAATCCTGAAAGATGATACAGTTAAAGTGCTGTACTCAATATGCCAGCAAATTTGGAAAACTCAGCAGTGGCCATAGGACTGGAAAAGGTCAGTGTTCAGGCCAATCCCAAAGAAAGGCAATGTCAAAGAATGCTCACACTACCGCACAATTGCACTCATCTCACATGCTAGTAAAGTAATGCTCAAAATTCTCCAAGTCAGGCTTCAGCAATACGTAAACTGTGAACCTCCTGATGTTCAAGCTAATTTTAGAAAAGGCAGAGGAACCAGAGATCAAATTGCCAACATCGGCTGGATCATGGAAAAAGCAAGAGAGTTCCAGAAAAACATCAATTTCTGCTTTATTGACTATGCCAAAGCCTTTGACTGTGTGGATCACAATAAACTGTGAAAAATTCTGAAAGAGACGGGCATGCCAGACCACCTGGCCTGTCTCTTTGTCTCTTCAGAAATCTGTAGGAATGTCAGGAAGCAGCAGTTAGAACTGGACATAGAACAGCAGACTGGTTCCAAATAGGAAAAGGAGTACATCAAGGCTGTATATTATCACCCTGCTTATTTAACTTATGTGCAGAGTACATCATGAGAAATGCTGGACTGGAAGAATCACAAACTGGAATCAAGATTGCCAGGAGAAATACCAATAACCTCAGATATGCAGATGACACCACCCTTATGGCAGAAAGTGAAGAGGAATTAAAAAGCCTCTTGATGAAAGTAAAAAAGGAGAGTGAAAAAGTTGGCTTAAATCTCAACATTCAGAAAACTAAGATCATGGCATTCGGTCCCATCACTTCATGGGAAATAGATGGGGAAACAGTGGAAACAGTGGCAGACTTTATTTTGGGGGCTCCAAAATCACTGTAGATGGTGACTGCAACCATGAAATTAAAAGACGCTTACTCCTTGGAAGAAAAGTTATGACCAATCTAGGTAGCTTATTGAAAAACAGAGACATTACTTTGCCAACTAAGGTCCATCTAGTCAAGGCTATGGTTTTTCCTGTGGTCATGTATGGATGTGACAGTTGGACTGTGAAGAAGGGTGAGTGCTGAAGAATTGATGCTTTTGAACTGTGTTGTTGGAGAAGACTCTTGAGAGTCCCTTGGACTGCAAGGAGATCCAACCAGTCCATTCTGAAGGAGATCAGCGCTGGATTTCTTTGGAAGGAATGATGCTAAAGCTGAAACTCCAGTACTTTGGCCACCTCATGTGAAGAGTTGACTCATTGGAAAAGACTTTGATGCTGGGAGGGATTGGAGGCAGGAGGAGAAGGAGATAACAGAGAATGAAATGGCTGCATGGCATTACTGATTCGATGGACGTGAGTTTGAGTGAACTCTGGGAGTTGGTGATGAACAGGGAGGCCTAGCATGCTGTGATTCATGGGGTCACAGAGTGGGACACGTCTGAGCGACTGAAATGAACTGAACTGATACACACACACATATACATATAAAATGGAATATTACTCAGCCGCAAAAAGAACATATTTGAGTCAGTTCTAGGGAGGTGGATGAACCTAGAGCCTGTTATACAGAGTGAAGTAAATCAGAAAGAGAAAAACAAGTATCGTATATTAACGCATATATATGGACTCTAGAAAAATGGTATTGAGGAATCTATTTTCAGGTAAGGGATGGAGATGCAGATGTAGAGAATGGACTTGTGGGCACAAGGGAGGATGGACAGAGTGGGATGAATGGAAATAGTGGCATCAACATGTGTATACACTATTATGTGTGAGATGGATAGCTGGTGAGCAGTTGTTATGTAGCACAGGGAGCCAAGTCTGCTGCTCTGTGATGGCCTGAGGGATGAGATGGGGGGAGGAGAAGGAGGGGACAGAGGGACAGGGATGTACGTCTAACTTTGGCTGGTTCACATTGTTGTATGGCAGAAACCAACACAAAACTGTAAAAAACTTCAGTCAGTTCAGCTCAGTTGCTCAGTCATGTCCGACTCTTTGTGACCCCATGGACTGCAGCACGCTAGGCTTCTCTGTCCATCACCAACACCCGGAGTTTACTCAAACTCACTTTCATTGAGATGGTGATGCCATCCAACCATCTCATCCTCTGTCATCCCCTTCCCCTCCCACCTTCAATCTTTCACAGCATCAGGGGCTTTTCCAATGAGTCAATTCTTTGCATCAGGTGGCCAACGTACTGGAGTTTCAACTTCAGCATCAGTTCTTCCAATGAATATTCAGGATTGATTTCGTTTAGGATTGACTGGTTGGATCTCCTTGGCGTCCAAGGGACTCTCAAGAGTCTTCCTCCAACACCACAGTCCAAAAGCATCAATATATATGGTTGGAAATGTCACTCTGTATATAAGACACATTTTTTTGTATGTGGCCTACCCCTAACTTTTCTAGGGACATCCACTCTTCATATCCACATTGTTATCATGCAAACACCTATTGTATACAATATAAAATTTCCCCTAGATTGCAGTTGATTGACTCAGTAGTGACAGTCTGATCCAAACTGGGCCTCTGAATTCCTTCTTTGAGAGTTTGAACTTCAGAGCGGGAGTTTTGGCAGTCTCTGGTGGCTCAGAGACAGGTGCAGTGTCTGCCTGCAACGCGGGAGCCTTGGGTTCGATCCTTGGGTCAGGAAGATCCCCTGGAGAAGGAAATGGCAACCCACTCCAGTACTCTTGCCTGGAAAATTCAATGAATGAAGGAGCCTAGTAGGCTACAGTCCATGGGATTGCAGAGTTGGACATGACTGAGCAACTTCACTCACTTGCTCACTTGTAATCAAAGATGGCAAATGTCAATTAACCTGGGAGCTCCTCATCAGCCAATTTTAAGCCATGAAATGGAACCAACTGGTTTACACAAAGAGAAAGAAAAATGGAACAGATGAATAAGTGGTTACCTTGAGCAGAGACAAAGTGAATCCTGAGACCCTATTATTCTCCAGTATTCCTGATAGTTTCTGAGCCCATCTGCATCCCTGACCAGCTACTATTTTTTTTATTGAAGTACACTTGATTTGCACTGTTGTGTTAATTTCTGCTGCATATAAGAGTCATTCACACACCCACACATATACTTTTTTAATATTCTTTTCCATTATAGTTTATCATAGGATTTTAAATATAGTTCTCTGTGCTATATAGTAGGACCTTGTTGTTTATCCATTTTATATATATTACCTTATATCTTGCTAACCCCAGTTACTATTTATGACATATATAGTTAATTTACTATTTCAGAGGTGTTGGTTTTAATTCCTCCTAGAGGAATATATAAAAGCTGTTTGAGGGTAAAGACCATGTCTTACTTATTTTTACTATACCCTCCTCCTATCCTGAGTCTACTGAGAGTGAGCATTTGGTAGTGTTTTATTTGAATTAACACATACAAGAGTAAAATATGGTATATTCCCTAAGGGAACCAATTATAAATTTTGTATAAAGGGGCGTTAAAAGTTAAATGAAAAAGCTCAGATTGGCAGAAGATAAAAAAGTTTAACTAACAGCTGCTACAGATACAGGGACATTTGAGGATGAATGATAGACATAAATCTTAAAGGAAACAAGCATATGAATAAATCAGAAGGCATGATGGCTAAAAGAAAAGGGAAAAATAACCAAGGCCTACTTAATTATTTTTTTCTAAATCTGGGCTATCCATGTACCCTCCTCATCTTCTAGACTGTAAACTCCACCAAACCATTTATCACACCTGCTCTGTTCATCATGGTACAGCCACCTCAATCTAGTGGGATTCAATGAACATTCCTGGAATGAGTGAATTGCATAATCAGAATACATTTCATAGTAAGTACTTCTGTAGAGGTCATATGTACTTTCTAGAATTTCCAGAATATGGACCCAAATTCTGCAGTGGCATTCAGGGACTAATTGACATAAGCAAAGTATTAGAAATATCATTGATGAAATGTATATGGTCAGGGGAGTAAAACCTCTGTGCCATGGACACTAAATTCGCATTAGTTGCAGGCAGGAAGACTGACAGCTGCCACAAACAAAGGACTCTGGTAAAAAGGAGTGATCGAACCAGCACAGACAGTGTGAGACTGGCCCAGTGCAGAAAGCAGAGTATGTAGAAGCCGACGTGACAAGCTGCAGAGAAAGGACTCAACTAAAACTAGAAGGATGTTCACCGGCTTCTCCTAGTTAAAGGCTTCACGAGCATCTCAGGGAGAAACAGATGCTGATTTTATCAGCCATCTTTCTCTAGGTCTCACTTAGAGATGACCTCCGAGTAGTCTAAGTGGCTTGAGACCACAAAACTTGATCACATTTCAAGTTGGCTGCAAGTCGACTGAGGTCTTATCCATATGTTTTTCTTTTCTGGAACACAGATCAAAGGAACAACTATTATAAGAGATCCTGCAAAACTGGCATTACCAAACGTAGCCAATAAAAATATAAAACTTTCCATTAGGTTTAAATATCAGATAAATAACAAATTATTATTATTATTCAGTGTAAGTATACCCTATGCAATATTTGGGACATAATTACACCAAAAATTTATTTGCAATTTATCTGATTCAGATTTCAATGCATGTCCTATTTGTTTTCTGGTAACTCTTTACTAGACTCATGAATAAAGAAAAAGATAAATGATGTGACTTCATGAAGGCTTTTAAATCTTCTGCTTAGAAGTGGCATTTGACATTTCTACTTTTCATCAGTTCAGTTCAGTTCAGTCACTCAGTCGTGTCTGACTCTTTGCAACCCCATGAATCGCAGCATGCCAGGCCTCCCTGTTCATCACCATCTCTCGGAGTTCATTCAGACTCAACGTTCATGAGTCAGTGATGCCATTCAGCCATCTCATCCTCGGTCGTCCCCTTCTCCTCCTACCCCCAATCCATCCCAGCATCAAAGTCTTTTCCAATGAGTCAACTCTTCTCATGAGGTGGCCAAAGTACTGGAGTTTCAGCTTTAGCATCATTCCTTCCAAAGAAATCCCAGGCTTGATCTCCTTCAGAATGGACTGGTTGGATCTCCTTGCAGTCCAAGGGACTCTCAAGAGTCTTCTCCAACACCACATTTCAAAAGCATCAATTCTTTGGCACTCAGCCTTCTTCATAGTCCAACTCTCATATCCATTTATGACCACTGGAAAAACCATAGCCTTGACTAGATGGACCTTAGTCAGCAAAGTAATGTCTCTGCTTTTGAATATACTCTCTAGGTTGCTCATAACTTTTCTTCCAAGGAGTAAGCATCTTTTAATTTCATGGCTTCAGTCACCATCTGCAGTGATTTTGGAGCCCCCCAAAATAAAGCCTGCCACTGTTTCCACTGTTTCCCCATCTATTTCCCATGAAGTGATGGGACCGGAAGCCATGATCTTTGTTTTCTGAATGTTGAGATTTAAGCCAACTTTTTCACTCTCCTCTTTTACTTTCATCATACATTGACTAAAAAGACACATTACTAATTCTGCCATCGGTGGGATAAGAGATGGAATTCTCTCTTAGGGACAGATCTAACAAGGAAGGAGCAGCAGGATTATGATGGTAATGTTACCCACTACAAGACTGAGTAAGAAATGGAAAGTTCATCAATAGTGTGTGTTTGTGGGGAGGTGAGGGCAGCACTTTTCAATGGTCTTGTTTTTGCTTCTGAAAAGAAGCGAAAACAAGTCCTTCAATTGTGTTAAGGGGAAATAGCTGGAGCAGGAAGGTGTTGCTGACATTCTCAGTCTCTCCTTCTCTGAGCTTCCAGAACAGTTCTTGCTGCTCTACTCCTAGTTGAAGGAACTGCCTGAGTTGACAATGAGTGGCCATTACTATTAGAATGGCTTCTTAGGCTTCTTTGCTTTAGGGTGAGCCTCCTGATACTAGTTAATTGGCTTCCCGGGTGCTCAGAGGGTAAAGAATCTGCCTGCAATGCAGGAGAAGCAGGCAGACGTGAATTTATTCCCTGGGTTGGGAAGATCCCCTGGAGGTGGGCTTGGTGACCCACTCCAGTATTCTGGCCTGAAGAATCCCACAGACAGAGGAGCCTTATGGACTACAGTCTATGGGGTTGCAAACAGTCTGACACGACTGACGCAACTGGACAGCATGCACCTGATCCAAGTGAGTGAGCAGTGAACTGAGAATGGAACTAGCAGGCAGACGTGAATTTATTCCCTGGGTTGGGAAGATCCCCTGGAGGTGGGCTTGGTGACCCACTCCAGTATTCTGGCCTGAAGAATCCCACAGACAGAGGAGCCTTATGGACTACAGTCTATGGGGTTGCAAACAGTCTGACACGACTGACGCAACTGGACAGCATGCACCTGATCCAAGTGAGTGAGCCGTGAACTGAGAATGGAACCTGAGAGGGAGAAGAGAACCATTTTGCTAGCAGAGAACAATACACTTCTAAAGTGTTTTATTTTTTTAAAGCCATGCCATGCAGCTTGTAGGATATATCAACCAGGGATAGATCTGGGGCCCAAGGCAGTGAAAGCTTGAGTCTTAACCACTCTAGTGCCAGGAAAGTCTCATCTCTGCAGTGCTGGTGTTTGCCTGTGGCCCACGGCCTTTTCCACATCTCCTCCTTTGAGATGGCCTTCCTTCTGTACCCATTCTTCTATCTTCCCTATTAAATGCACTCTTGGTTCATATTTCACACATTTCAAGGGATATTTTGCTAGGGAGGAGGGCAACAGTGGATGGAGACATGGGCTGGTGATACACAGGATTTCCTGGTCCCTTAGGCCCTTCTGGTTTGGCTCAAGGTTTTACATATATTCAAACTCCTTTTTAAAAAATTAATTTCTAACTTTTGTTACTGTTCTATATGTCCCAGAAGTCATTGCCTTCTTACTACAGTGTGTGAAAATTGCTCCTAGTTGATTTTCAAGGTTGATCATAATAGGAACTAGATCCCTGAAATAGCCCAGAATATGATGAATACATATCATCTGTGTTGACTTCTGTTTTGCTGGGTTTTTCTTTCCAGTTCAAAGATGTTTCTAAATATTATTTGCCTATCACATTATAATGTGCTTCATATTCAGAGTTTGCCTAAACAGGACATTTGGCTAATGAAGTGAGATAATGGGGAATTAAATGGTTTTTCAGTGTGAAAGGACCAGCATTATTTACAGGGTATATTGCCGATTAAGGAAAATAAACACTTTTTTTTTTCTTTTAAAAAGAGACAAGATGATAATTAAGTTCCTTAAACACACAGCATTTCCAGCTTGTGATATGGTGCAATCTCTTGGGATTTACTAATTTAATACCAACCACACAATGACTGTCTTTCATATTGAATATGCTGGTATAAAATGAAACTTACATAGTGCCTGTCACAATTCCTGACACTTAACATGAACTTGTAGGTGAAAAGTATAGTTCATCTGAAAACACATAAGGCTACCTGAAATCCTCAAAATATGTTTTTTTTTTTTCAGATGGAATTACTTCATCATAGTACCATCAGCACTAAGAAAGAAAAATGAACTACACGATTTTTTTCAACTGTAATCACTGGGGATTGACAAATGGGTAAAATACTGGGGCAGAAGTCTACAGATATTAAAAATATATATATTTAAATAAACTATGTGCTTCAAGCTACAGTAAAGCTTACCTGGCCCTATTAATGACATGTTTAGTTGTAAATACATAATGTATTGATAATATTCAGCTTTTTAAAAGAATATCAAGTAATTGAGAATTTTCACTTTTACACCTGTGTATGTTTAGGGGTTTTTTTGTTTGTTTTAAATAACAAAAGTAAATTATTCTGTAGTTGAGGAGGAAGACTCCAGAACTAGGAGGAACATTTTGAGATCACCTGGTTCTAGGCTGGTAGAGTCTGGTTCAGATCCTTCCAATCCCTGACTTTTTACCTATGGCAGATGTTGCTGACCAGTGGAAGTCTCTTCTGAAGAGCCAGGGCTGCGAGTGACAGCCCTTAACACAGCAATTCAGATAATCATTGGCAACTGGTCTGAGTTGACAGAGAAGATGGAACCATCGGGCTGTTGTTGAATGTCCAACCTCTTTATCATGAAGAAGAAAATACTGAATCCTAGTAAGGCGTAGGACTTGTCAAGGTAAGGCAGAAATCAGGAGTGGGTCCTCTTTGACTTACAAATCTTATGCTCATCTATTTTTTTTTTAATTTTTTAAAATTTTATCAATCCCTGACTTTTTACCTATGGCAGATGTTGCTGACCAGTGGAAGTCTCTTCTGAAGAGCCAGGGCTGCGAGTGACAGCCCTTAACACAGCAATTCAGATAATCATTGGCAACTGGTCTGAGTTGACAGAGAAGATGGAACCATCGGGCTGTTGTTGAATGTCCAACCTCTTTATCATGAAGAAGAAAATACTGAATCCTAGTAAGGCGTAGGACTTGTCAAGGTAAGGCAGAAATCAGGAGTGGGTCCTCTTTGACTTACAAATCTTATGCTCATCTATTTTTTTTTTAATTTTTTAAAATTTTAATTGGAGGCTAATTACTTTACAATATTTTGGTGGTTTTTACCATACATTCACATGAATCAGCCATGGGTATACATGTGTTCCCCATCCTGACTCTCCCTCGCACCTCCCTCCCCATCCCATCCCTCAGGGTCATCCCAGAGCACCAGCCCTGAGCACCCTGCTTCATGCATCAAACCTGGACTGGCGATCTATTTCACATATGATAATAAACATGTTTCAACACTGTTCTTTCAAATCATCCCACCCTCGCCTTCTCGACAGAGTACAAGTCTGTTCTTTACATCTGTGTCTCTTTTGCTATCTCTCATATAGGGTCATCATTGCCATCTTTCTAAATCCCATACATATGCATTCAGTTCAGTTCAGTCGCTCAGTCGTGTCCAACTCTTTGCCACCCCATGAATCGCAGCATGCCAGGCCTCCTTGTCCATCACCAACTCCTGGAGTTCACTCAAACTCATGTCCATTGAGTTGGTGATGCATTCAGTCATCTCATACTCTGTCGTCCCCTTTTCCTCCTGCCCCCAATCCCTCCCAGCATCAGAGTCTTTTCCAATGAGTCAACTTTTCGCATGAGGTGGCCAAAGTACTGGAGTTTCAGCTTTAGCATTATTCCTTCCAAAAAAAATCCCAGGGCTGATTTCCTTCAGAATGGACTGGTTGGGTCTCCTTGCAGTCCAAGGGACTCTCAAGAGTCTTCTCCAACACCACAGTTCAAAAGCATCAATTCTTTGGCACTCAGCCTTCTTCACAGTTCAACTCTCACATCCATATATGACCACTGGAAAAACCATAGCCTTGACTAGACAGACCTTAGTCAGCAAGTAATGTCTCTGCTTTTCAATATGCTGTCTAGGTTGATCATAACTCTCCTTTCAAGGAGTAAGAGTCTTTTAATTTCATGGCTGCACTCACCATCTGCAGTGATTTTGGAGCCCCCCAAAATAAATTCCAACACTGTTTCCACTGTTTCCCCATCTATCTGCCAATAAGTGATAGGACCAGATGCCATGATCTTCATTTTCTGAATGTTGAGCTTTAAGCCAACTTTTTCACTCTCCTCTTTCACTTTCATCAAGAGGCTTTTTAGTTCCTTTTCACTTTCTGCCATAAATGTACTATATTGGTGTTCTTCTTTCTGACTTACTTCACTCTTATAATAGGCTCCAGTTTCATCCACTTCAATAGAACTGATTCAAATGCATTCTTTTTAATAGCTAAGTAATATTCCACTGTGTATATGTACCACTACTTTCTTATCCATTCATCTCCCAATGGACATCTAGGTTGCTTCCATATCCTAGCTATTGTAAACAGTGCTGTGATGAACATTGGGGTACACATGTCTCTTTCGATTCTGGTTTCCTAAGTGTGTATGCCCAGGGACGTATGGCAGTTCTAGTCCCAGTTTTTAAGAAATCTCCACACTGTTCTTCATGGTGGCTGTACTAGTTTTCAATGCTCATTGTTTAGGCAATTTAATTAAATGCCGATCCTTTAAAATGCCATTTTATTTTTGCATGGTGTTATTTATATAGAATATAATATAATCATTATCTATCTCAATAATGTCAGAAGAGAAACCAGGGATAAAAAATAGGGATAAAAAAAAACAGGGATAAAATTCTATTTATCAAACAGGATTAATTAAAGAAGAGTTGCAAAAAAGCAGATACAGCATAGGAAATACTGTTTTGTAAATAATAAAATTAATATCATCATTGTTCTAGTACTTCATACTCTCAGCTATTTAAAGTGGTTGGGGAGAGGTGAGAGAGAATGAGACCTATAGCCTGTGAAATAGCAGATTCTGTCTCTAGAGCACTCAGTGTGTATATTCCCAAGTCTTAGACTGGTTTAATCAGTAATCTGTCTATCATCTGATGATGAATAGATCTACTGTAAAACATTTGTTGTTGTTCAGTCGTTAAGTCATGTCTAACTCTGTGACCCCATGGACTACAGCATACTAGGCTTCCTTGTCCTTCACTATCACCCAGAGTTTGCTCAAATTCATGTTCATTGAATCAGTGATGCTATCTAACCACCTCATCCTCTGCTGCCCCCTTCTCATACCTTCAATCTTTCCCAGCATCAAGGTCTTTTCTAATGAGTTGGCTCTTCATATCAGGTGGCCAAAGTATTGGAGCTTCAATTTCAGCATCAGTCCTTCCAATGAATATTCAGGGTTGATTTCCTTTAGGATTGACTGGCTTGATCTCCTTGTAGTCC
>SJYC01025018.1:0-17373 GCA_006408675.1 Madoqua kirkii | reverse complement strand
GAGAGAGATGAAATTTCTGAAATGTCTTGATGGGGATAGGGAGATGCAGTCCCAGAGGTTACCCCTTTCTAAAGAAAAATGTATTGCTTCATCCTGATTCATCATTCCATAAAGTATTCACGGATGTAAGATGATGTGCCTGCAGGCCCCATTAAGAGTGCAAAGTGCCCCCAAATCTCTTTAATGGGCCATTCTTTCTTCAGATACAAAGTGCTTAAAATGAACTAACCTCAAATGGCTCTCACTCAATTACAGACATTCAGATAAAACTATATTCATTTTTGCAACTGAACCAAAGTCACCAGGCAATCTAGTGTTTGTCAGGCCAAATACAAACAAGTATATATACATGTACCTGCATAATTGCCTGTGTGCTTTGCATAATTATGTAAGCATATCCCTTCAGATATTAAATTTTACAGCTGGGCCTAAGACAGGCACTCAGATGAATTGTAAATGTAACCTGATTTAAGCCATATTGAATTTGGCTTGAATCTTCAGCAAAGAAACGAGGCTCTCAAGACTCTTGTTTTAAGAAACCAACAGCAAACAGAAAACTGTTCTTTATGTTTTCCACCTAATAGGTGTCCAAAGAATTTGTACCTGAAATTGGATGATTTATGCATTAAGAGAGGCTAAAGCCCCATTCAATTAATTTGAAAATAGGGGAAAAGCAACTGCCAAAGCATGTAATTTATTAAATGTTAGTGGTCTCCAAACTTCATCTTTAAAGTGGCAGAAAACAATATAGTTATTCTGACAGTAAATGAAATAATGCACATTGCTTAGTGCAATGTCTAGCATGCAATAGGTGCTCAGGGCCTTTCACTATTAATATCACATTAAATTGCCAACTAAAGTGAAACAGTGTTTTAAGTCATTGATTAAAAAGAAAAGAAGATGACTTTCCAGCAGGAGCAATGATACTGCTTCTACGTTTTCTAAATCTCTGAACATGTGGGTATTTTAAGGCTTCTGGAGAAGACTGCTGAATTTATAAAAAGAAAGATGATAAATCTGAGACAGAGAGGACCTCCACAGGTCAGCATCTGTGCTTCACTGAGGTACTAGCCCCGTGGGTATTGTGTGCGTGCTTAGTCGCATCCAACTCCTTGTGACCCCATGGACTGCAGCCCACCAGGCTCCTCTGTCCATGGGTTCTCCTGAAAAGAATACAGGAGTTTCCTACTCCAAGGGATCTTCCTGACCCAGGGACAGAACCCTCATCTCCTGTGTCTCTTGCATTGCAGGCAGATCCTTTACCCATTGAGCCATCAGGGAAGCCTAGCTCCATGGAAGTTGAAGAAAAGATAAATTTGTGATTCTTTTTTAAGGAAACGAAAAACACCAAAAGTGTTTGTTTGTTCCAGAGTAGACATAATAGAAGTTTTCCTGTTCTTTCTGGCTTCCCAAAGCTCTAAGGCAAGAATCTCAGGTGGAAAGGCAAGAAGAATATGGGAAGCAGCATGGAAAGGGCAAGAACAGAGCCTTGGGGAAAGAAATCTGAGGGTTCTGGGCTCGCTTAAGTGGGGCCACACTTGCTTTTGACCTGAACTGTAAACTCTAAAGGGTAGGAAATTTTCTTCAGTTTTGTTCACTGCTGCATCGCCAGGACACAACTCTTCCAGAACTAGGAGGAACATTTTGAGATCACCTGGTTCTAGGCTGGTAGAGTCTGGTTCAGATCCTTCCAATCCCTGACTTTTTACCTATGGCAGATGTTGCTGACCAGTGGAAGTCTCTTCTGAAGAGCCAGGGCTGCGAGTGACAGCCCTTAACACAGCAATTCAGATAATCATTGGCAACTGGTCTGAGTTGACAGAGAAGATGGAACCATCGGGCTGTTGTTGAATGTCCAACCTCTTTATCATGAAGAAGAAAATACTGAATCCTAGTAAGGCGTAGGACTTGTCAAGGTAAGGCAGAAATCAGGAGTGGGTCCTCTTTGACTTACAAATCTTATGCTCATCTATTTTTTTTTTAATTTTTTAAAATTTTAATTGGAGGCTAATTACTTTACAATATTTTGGTGGTTTTTACCATACATTCACATGAATCAGCCATGGGTATACATGTGTTCCCCATCCTGACTCTCCCTCGCACCTCCCTCCCCATCCCATCCCTCAGGGTCATCCCAGAGCACCAGCCCTGAGCACCCTGCTTCATGCATCAAACCTGGACTGGCGATCTATTTCACATATGATAATAAACATGTTTCAACACTGTTCTTTCAAATCATCCCACCCTCGCCTTCTCGACAGAGTACAAGTCTGTTCTTTACATCTGTGTCTCTTTTGCTATCTCTCATATAGGGTCATCATTGCCATCTTTCTAAATCCCATACATATGCATTCAGTTCAGTTCAGTCGCTCAGTCGTGTCCAACTCTTTGCCACCCCATGAATCGCAGCATGCCAGGCCTCCTTGTCCATCACCAACTCCTGGAGTTCACTCAAACTCATGTCCATTGAGTTGGTGATGCATTCAGTCATCTCATACTCTGTCGTCCCCTTTTCCTCCTGCCCCCAATCCCTCCCAGCATCGGAGTCTTTTCCAATGAGTCAACTTTTCGCATGAGGTGGCCAAAGTACTGGAGTTTCAGCTTTAGCATTATTCCTTCCAAAAAAAATCCCAGGGCTGATTTCCTTCAGAATGGACTGGTTGGGTCTCCTTGCAGTCCAAGGGACTCTCAAGAGTCTTCTCCAACACCACAGTTCAAAAGCATCAATTCTTTGGCACTCAGCCTTCTTCACAGTTCAACTCTCACATCCATATATGACCACTGGAAAAACCATAGCCTTGACTAGACAGACCTTAGTCAGCAAGTAATGTCTCTGCTTTTCAATATGCTGTCTAGGTTGATCATAACTCTCCTTTCAAGGAGTAAGAGTCTTTTAATTTCATGGCTGCACTCACCATCTGCAGTGATTTTGGAGCCCCCCAAAATAAATTCCAACACTGTTTCCACTGTTTCCCCATCTATCTGCCAATAAGTGATAGGACCAGATGCCATGATCTTCATTTTCTGAATGTTGAGCTTTAAGCCAACTTTTTCACTCTCCTCTTTCACTTTCATCAAGAGGCTTTTTAGTTCCTTTTCACTTTCTGCCATAAATGTACTATATTGGTGTTCTTCTTTCTGACTTACTTCACTCTTATAATAGGCTCCAGTTTCATCCACTTCAATAGAACTGATTCAAATGCATTCTTTTTAATAGCTAAGTAATATTCCACTGTGTATATGTACCACTACTTTCTTATCCATTCATCTCCCAATGGACATCTAGGTTGCTTCCATATCCTAGCTATTGTAAACAGTGCTGTGATGAACATTGGGGTACACATGTCTCTTTCGATTCTGGTTTCCTAAGTGTGTATGCCCAGGGACGTATGGCAGTTCTAGTCCCAGTTTTTAAGAAATCTCCACACTGTTCTTCATGGTGGCTGTACTAGTTTTCAATGCTCATTGTTTAGGCAATTTAATTAAATGCCGATCCTTTAAAATGCCATTTTATTTTTGCATGGTGTTATTTATATAGAATATAATATAATCATTATCTATCTCAATAATGTCAGAAGAGAAACCAGGGATAAAAAATAGGGATAAAAAAAAACAGGGATAAAATTCTATTTATCAAACAGGATTAATTAAAGAAGAGTTGCAAAAAAGCAGATACAGCATAGGAAATACTGTTTTGTAAATAATAAAATTAATATCATCATTGTTCTAGTACTTCATACTCTCAGCTATTTAAAGTGGTTGGGGAGAGGTGAGAGAGAATGAGACCTATAGCCTGTGAAATAGCAGATTCTGTCTCTAGAGCACTCAGTGTGTATATTCCCAAGTCTTAGACTGGTTTAATCAGTAATCTGTCTATCATCTGATGATGAATAGATCTACTGTAAAACATTTGTTGTTGTTCAGTCGTTAAGTCATGTCTAACTCTGTGACCCCATGGACTACAGCATACTAGGCTTCCTTGTCCTTCACTATCACCCAGAGTTTGCTCAAATTCATGTTCATTGAATCAGTGATGCTATCTAACCACCTCATCCTCTGCTGCCCCCTTCTCATACCTTCAATCTTTCCCAGCATCAAGGTCTTTTCTAATGAGTTGGCTCTTCATATCAGGTGGCCAAAGTATTGGAGCTTCAATTTCAGCATCAGTCCTTCCAATGAATATTCAGGGTTGATTTCCTTTAGGATTGACTGGCTTGATCTCCTTGTAGTCCAAGGGACTCTCAAGAGAAAATAGGAGAAGACTGAGAACTAGGGGACAGAGGGCATACACCTTCCTGTTAAACATCACAAGACGGTAAATCAGCGCTTTCTCTCTGTGTTCCTCTGGGCATGTTGTCCCACACCAGGGAAACGGTCCATCATACCATTTTCAGTTTTAAGTCAACGGGGAGTATACATAAAGGATGGTTTGTTTTAGCAATACCTCTTTCTTGTTTTAGAAATACACGTTTTATAGTTTCAGCTTCAGGTAGGGATTGTCCTGATACCACTAGTAAGCAAAGAGTGAGTTTCCGGCATCATCAGCTTTCTATTTTTTTCACTTCCTCCCCATCCTCTGCTTCTCCATCTCCCTCTCCCCTTCCCTTTACCTCACTCTCCAAGTTTAGGGACAGACACACTCTTCATTCCTCTGAGAAGGAAGAGGAATCGCCTCTGCCATGGGCCTCTGGGACCTCACGTATTAAAATTTGTTATCAGGTAAAGACCCAATAATACCATTAATGTTAAGATAGACGTGACTTATAAATGTTACCTTCCACTGGGATATCTGCATTTTAATAAGCACAAAGCCATAAACCTCTGGAATCAGGAGTTTGGGGGTTGTATTGGTGACACAGATGTTTTAGTCTTCATTGAACTTCTCTCTGAACTTCTATCATGCTCAGGATCCAATCTTCCTAGAGGGGAAGATAGTAAAGTATAAACTTAAAGGTTGTCATCATTAAATCAAACAACCTTAATGGACTTGGGGAGGAAATGTTCATGAGACATTCCTTCATAAATGTAGAAGCAAACTTCATCACTTGAAAAATAATTGTTTATTTCTCTTGATAGGAAAAACTCTTTAACTTTGTTTTCTGTTTGAAAGATTCCTGTCCCCTCATTGACCCCAGGCTGAGGGGTTGGATCTCTTTTTTCGAGATCCTGTCCTTCCAATAACTTGATGCTCAACTCCCTACACAGACATTTCATCCTCTATTTTCAGGCTGAATCTCAGAGCATTGAGTTATAGAAAGATCACTTTTAAATGCTGTTTTTATAATTTTTCCCTTTTTTCTACCCTTTCTTCCCAAACAGGCTCTATTTATCATGTTCCCAAATGTAATTTGTAGACTACAAAGTATTAAATAAAAGTAAATGCATGTTATCTCCAAGATCATATTGTCATTTCAAGTTTTTCTGGCGCCAGGAGAAACTAACCTTAGGTAAACAGATTATGGTAGAGTGAATTATAAAAAGTGAGTCAAATTATTACTGTTAGCAGAGGATATACACTTAAACACACATTTTGGTGATCATTGTCATAAAAATGTTTAAATTTCTAATTAGGGATTTCAAATGGCCCTTAGAATAAGACAAGGAAAAAAATAGCAAAAGGAACATGATTTAGATTATTGTATAACTAAGAATTCAAACAGGATAAACTCCAGTGTATAAGCAAAGCTAAATGCAGAAGAATTGATGCTTTTGAACTATGGTGTTGGAAAAGACTCTTGAGAGTCTCTTGAACGGCAAGGAGATCCAACCAGTCCATCCTGAAGATCAGTCCTGGGTGTTCATTGGAAGGACTGACGTTGAAGCTGAAACTCCAATACTTTGGCCACCTGATGTGAAAAAAAAAAACTAACTCATTTGAAATGACTCTGATGCTGGGAGGGATTGGGGGCAGGAGGAGAAGGGGATGGCAGAGAATGAGATGGTTGGATGGCATCACTGACTCAATGGACATGAGTTTGGGTAAACTCCGGGAGTTGATGATGGACAGGGAGGCCTGGCGTGCTGCAGTTCATCGGGTTGCAAACAGTTGGATATGACTGAGCAACTGAACTGAACTGAAACTCCAGTAGTATTGTAGACTATGGTAGACTAACAAAATAAAAAGGACACACCAACTCACATACTTTGCATTTGGCAGAAAGATTGCTGAAATTAAGAAAAAGTACAATGGCATTGGAGTGATAGAAGTAATATAAGCCAGAATTTTTTATATTTCTGCAATTTGAAAGTGAGGGCAACTATCTCCTGTGCTTTGAGTGAGCACTGCCTGCTGGAAGAACGTGAAAAACTATAGAGTGCCCTCTGCTTTTGTTGAACTCTCCAGTTTTCTCATAATAGGTGTATCCAGTATTAGTAATGCTGATAGAATGTCCTCCCATGAAGAGGGAGTAGTTGAGGGATTTATGAAATAAAAGAGATCTAGTACATTCTGTGTGTATACTTGCATGCATGCTAAGGTGCTTCAGTCATGTCCAACTCTTTGCAACTCCATGGACTGCTGCCCACCAAGATCCTCTGTCCATGGGTTCTTCAGGCAAGAATAATGGAGTGGGTTGCTACACCCTCCTCCAGGGGATCTTCCCAGTCCAGGGATCGACCCCCTATTCTTATGTCTCCTGTTTTGGCAGGCAGACTCTTTACCACTAGTGCCACCTAGGAAGTCCAGTATATATACTTATTTCTCCTTCAAAAGCAACGTTTGAAAGAAAGAGAGCAGTATATGTAGAAACACAAATTTAAAAATTAATGTAATAAGGAAGCGGATCACTAAAGCTGTAGGAAAAGACTTCTGTGAATGAGGAATGAGATGCTGCAATGTAGATGCTGCAATATAGTTTTCCTCTAGACAGCAGTCTGAGAATTTTTCTTTTTTCCTCTGAGTCTAAGCCTTCATGGAACTGACTATACAGGTGCTGGAAGCATTATGCCTTGAGATATTTTGCCAAGGCAGTGGTGCTTCATTTTATACTAAAGAAAGCCACATTCTTCCTCATACTCACACACAAAAAAATCACACCTCTATTCAGAGCCCAAGTTGTCATCGGAAAGGAAAAGGTTGGAGTTCATTTATCATGTGCATTTCTATGGCTACAGAGATAATTGGGTTGATTCCATCTAGCCTTCTGCTTCTCTCGCATTTTAATTGAAAAGCCTCCGGAGTGTTAGAAGCACAGAGTTGGCCTGAGACATGAGGATATTTCACTTAGGCAGCAACGGACCACAATGACAACCAGAAGACAGCCTAAGCAGCGTGTGGGACCAGGAGCCTGTTATGCGGCTGCTGTAAACTGACCAGCAAGGGGGCAGGGGTGGCACATTCTGTACCTGGTTTGTTTTTTGTTTTTGTTTTTGTTTTTTGCTTGAGAATACTTACAGATTTCATTTGTGGCTACTTTTAATTTAACATTTTTATCACAGCTTTTCCATCAGGTGTGAGTACCTGAAGACAGGACTGCTCTCAGCCTGAACAATTTAAACTGAGTCTGGTTGATTAGAAGAAAAGGCTCAAAGCGCAAATAGCATTGGAGGCAGCAGAGAATAAACCAGCCTGTAACGTTTGGGTGGTGTTAAAATGGTCATACATTTAATATCATTTAAATGTTTAGTTATCAATCTCATCCCTATTAAAACTTTGCAGGTTTGGTTGGTCATTTTATGTGTGAGTGGGCTCTCTGAGCATGCTCAGTGTATACTTAGGAGATTAATTTATAAGCTCTTCTTACTCTGAATCTCCAAGGTTTGTTCTGCCTCTGTGTTGTTTGCATAATGCACTTTTGTACAGCTAAAGCGCTACCTATAAAGGGATTATTTTCATATGCAGCACATTAAAAATCTAGCTCAATTCACAGATCCCATTCTGTGTTTATGCCTGAGATAACAGTGAAAAGTATCTCATTACAAGTGTCTAGGAAGCAAACAGAAGAAAGAGAATGTTTGGGGAGAGAATGTACCCCTACTGAAATTAATTCCCCGATGGTTTTATTAAAGTCTGCAAATTGCATTATTTTCCCATCATATTTGAAATATTGCCCTCCCTTAATGCCTGCTCTAACCCATGCCATGCCATCTTCCCTGGAGTGTCTAGACATGGTGTCTTAGATTTATGTGTATGATCTCAGTGTGTTACAACATCATTCCTGACTAATGCATTATTACAATACTTACAGATATTCCCAAGTGCCACTGTATTGATTAGAAAATCACCAATCTGCATATGCACACCATCTGTGCTGCAGAGAAGCAAAAAAATGCAGGATGACATTTGCCTTATTTGAAGGAAGATTCAGAAACCTACTAATAAAACGAAGAGGGAATTCTCTTTTGCAAGGAAGGGAGTTGGCTTTTTAGAATTAAAAAAAGTGCACCATATGAATTTTTATAGAACTATCCAGTGTAAACCCAAAGTGTTTGAAACTCCTTGTCCCTCTCTCCTTTCTGGTAGATTGGAAAGCCCGAGTCAGCATGCAAACAGCATGCTTAACCATTCAGATCCTGAAAATGATACCATATCAGGACCACTGGTGCCATGAAATTGATAAATCTCAGCTCCACTGCAGCAGCCCTTTGGTGGAAAACTGCCTGTAGTGAGCAGTCAGTTGTGTCTCAGTGGAAAGGCCGAAAGCCTGCCTGCAAAAGATGAATGAGGCATTCACCTACTGGGCTGAAATACTTTTAAAGGACAGGAATCTGTTTATCTTTGATTGATTGTTCAGTCTGATACTTTCCTTTATAAAGTTTATTGACTACAAGAACATAAATCAAAGAAAAACAAATCACAGGTTCAATTTTGGGGGCATTGACATCCTGCCATCTCTGCAGCTACTGCTCACACAAGTCAAAGGGCAGGAAGAAGGATGCAAGGGTGCAAGGGGTGGGGGCGGGGGCGGGGACGGGAAATCATATGATGGAAATGGGCACTAGGAAAGCCCTGCTCTTATTATTCTCCTAAAGTCTCATTAGATGGGGTACATCTAACATGTCTCGATACGTACAGCAATTCCAGGCATTTAGGCAGCTGTTGGAACATGAATGATCAAAAACAAAAAGAAGAAAAAGGATTTTTTTTAAAAGATCTAATTGCAAGCAAGTGGCACTCTGATTCAACATTTTTTAATGTCTTCTATTATTGATCATTCTGTTTATCTCCAATCTTATTCATTCAAGTGTAATATTTATTTCATTCCCTCCAATTCTTATGGGGGGAAAAATGAAAATGCTAAAACAAGCACTCCAATGACTTTTGAGTGAACTGAGGGGACAGCAGCAGGAACATCTAATCACATCCTTTTCAACCCTGGCCCCATCCCAATGGACGGGGTATTGCCTTGGCTGCCTGGCCTTTACAGAACTCTTGTCTGTGAGGACTGTGAGGTCAACTCTAACTGATATAACCCAGGTGGGTTTGTGCCAGTGGCCCTAATGAAGCATCACATATGTCTCTCTTTAAGCTAAATGTGCAGGGCCTAGAATACTTACAGAAAGTCCTCTGCTAGTTGAACAGGAACATCTTTCCTCAATTTTCTGAGAACAACAACACTTTTCCCTTGTGAAGATTTAATGGTAATATTTTCAGAATCTGCCTTTTTGAAATATGCCTGTCTCAAAAAATAGCAAACAATTGCATTCTTCATTCCCTATGCATTTTTCAAGATTGTTGTTTTCTATTTTTCATATTTTAGTCAGCTAAAATCATTTAGGGGACACTTCAGAGTTCAGGATGGTGTTGTCTCTGGGCTCCAGAAGCCTGTTTGAACACATTTTCTGTATTTCATCGGAAAATCTGTGCGGGAGGGGAAGGAGGAGAAATAAACCAGTCTTCTCATAAACCAGCGAGTGTCTGTAAGAATGTCCGTCTACCACCCTAGGCTCATAGACAAGGTGTTACAGCTGAGACCCGGAGGGTAACACCCGCCACACTGGCGGTGGCAGTGGAAGATGGAGGGAAGGAGTCTGCTGCTGAAGCATGAACTTTTTCCTTCTCTGCAGGAACTGGGAGCATCTCACAAAGCCTTCCCAAAAGCAAATATCATTTTGCAGTGGTCACCACTGGCAGAGCTACTAATGAGGCCTAATTGGGGCAACAGGGTCTGCCTGTGCACATTAGCATCTCTAAGTCATCCCAATTAAGGAACAAGAGACAGCAGAGTGGGCATTGTTTGGATAACAGTGCCCTGCTTGGGTGTGCTGTGAGGAACAAGGCCAAAGGCTGAGTGGCTTCAGCTACCCAATATGTGACCTAATTGCTAATTGATGCACAACCTTGGGTGGCATGCAGCATCTTAATGGTGTTTCAGACTGTTTGGGGTCCTAAAACAACAAGCTTGTTTTGGAACAAAGCCAACGACTTATCTTCACTTATTGGTGTTTTATCCTTTCAGGAAAAAAAAAAAAAACAATACACATTGCAGGATGGGAATAAGAAATACTAGGCACTAATGACACTAGGTACTAAGCTGTGAGTCAAAGAGGCCCATTGTGGTTCATAGGGTGGAAAGTCTAGGGGACCTCAATGTGTTAAGCAATGATAGAGAAGGTATTCCTGGAACATCAAGAGCTGAAGGGAAAATAGAGGAGTGTGTAGCACATGATAGTTTAAAAATGAGATCACAGCAAGAAACTTAAAATTTAAAGAATTTATTTCAGAACTCACTGCCCATGAGAATAGCTTCATTATCCCACTTGCCACAGTCCAATTCTGGTCTTCACGTTTTCAGGGAACAGTGGAATGAGTAGAAAAGTTTAAGATGAGTTACAAGGAATGAGGAAGGAGGGCTATTTTTGAAGACATGAAAATGAAGATGGGCTGGAATTTGTTTATTTTTATTTGGAGGATAATTGCTTTACAGTATTGTGTTAGCGTCTGCTATTCAGCAACAGAAATCAGCCGTAAGTATACATATGTCCCATCTCTCTTGAACTTCTACCCTACCCCTCTAGGTTGTCACAGGGCACTGAGTTGAGCTCCCTGTGGTATACAGCAACTTCTTATTAGCTATCATGTCAGAAAGAAAAAAACAAATTTTGTATGTGAATGCATATATTAATATATGGCATCTAGAAAAATGGTACGGATGAATTCAGTCGCAGAGCAGAAACAGAGATGCAGACATTAATGGCAGAAGGAGAGGGTGGTATGAATTAAGAGGTGAGCATTGAAGTATATACATTACCGTATGTTTGTTAAATAAATGAATAAAGTAATGAAAATTTTAATTCATTACTTCATTCAACAAACATAGTCTAACTGCCTTCTATACTCCAGACATTAAGCTAGGTATTAGGGCTTGTAGGGTGTACAAAATTATATAGTCTTTGACTTCACAGAATTTACATATTAGCAGAAAAAAAGTCACTACATGCAAAGAAGGTAATAATGAGACTAATAACTGAATTTTGCTTCATAGTATAGCTATGTAAAGAGCGGATATTAACTCTATCTAGAGGTCAAGGAGTTCCCTGAAGAAGTGCTGACTCTGATCCTGAGAAGGCCATTCCTTTGGCTCTTGGAATACAACTAATTTATAGTTTCCCTTAAAATCATATAAAATATTTGGGCTGCTCTTAAATCCAGAAATAACATAAACTCTACTTTAAAAATATAGCTTCTTTTTTAAATATCCACTTGGTCTCTACATAATGACTGGTCTAAATGGGGAAAGGAGTATATTGTTAAAAGAGAAAAAGTAGAAAGAGACAGTAGAGAAACAGAAAAGAAAGCAAGAGAGACGGAAAGGTGGAGTGGAGGGACGGGAACAATGGTGGAAGAAACATGCCCAGAATAATGGGAATACTCATTAGGAAAAAGGAGAAAGTAATTGGCAGACACAAATAGGAAAGAAGAATGAATAGAAGGGGGAAAGCTGGATGTGGAAAAAGGGAGTAGAACAGTGAAACATGTATCATAGTTCTTAGGGGAATTTCTAGCCTGAAATAAACTGATCTGGTCAAATCTTCTTCATCCCTTACATTGTACTTGCAGGTAGTAGTTACAACACTTTATTGACTTATTTGTGAATTTGAAAGAGCTGGTCAACCCCTATGCATAATTATCCAATTGGGATAGCCCAATAATGCTCTTATGAAATTATTTCCAAGAAAGTAAAGTAATAACTTGAGAATTATGTCTTTTTGATGACCAAAATTAATTATTAGCATGTTCATCGGTCAGTTTACTTATTTAGCAAATATTTGGTGAGTGTATACTAGTTAAAAATATTGTGTAAGGATGATCAATAAGCTCCATTAATATTTTTAAGAAAATTATCCAGAGTATCATATTAAAGACAGCTACTATTTTTGCTCTTTCTCCTCCTCTCCTCACCTCTCTATTTAAAACTGTATCTTTTATTATTTTCCCTTCTGTCTTTGACTGATCCAACTTCCTCCCATCTTTTTATGTGCTATTTACAATTCCTGCTTTCCAGGGAAATATTTCCATCAGGATTTTTTATTTTCTTTTAGAACTTGCAATCAGAACTTCTGAAACCAGGATGTCATTTTGAATGAAGTCAAGGTACAACTATCACTGCTGATCTTTGATATTTTCAATTATCACAGAATCACTAAGGTGTCAAAGCCATCAAGTATGGTGTTTTCTGTAGGGTTGATAGTACATATTAAATTCAGAGAGGACCATTCTATATCTAATTTTTAACTTTTTAAAACTATAAATAGATATTCAACTCTATCAAATACATTTTCTACATCTATTAAGATAGTCACAATTGATCTTTTTTCTCTTAACAAGGTGAGTTATATATATGAATTTTTAATATTAAATCTTCTCCACATTCTTGTTGATGTAAATGATCCTTTCTACACATTGCTAGATCCACTTAGCCAATAATTTATTTAAGAATCTTTCAAAGTATGTTATTAGAGAGATTGGTCCAAACTTTTCTCTCTTGTAATGTCACTGTTAGATTTCATTGTCAATGTTATCTGGTTTCATAAAATAATCTGGGAAGAATTTTCTGTTTTCTGGAAGAGTTTGTTTAAAACTGTGCTTTTTATTTAAAAAATCTGATTCTGTTGCCCTCAGCCATGTATACACACACACTCACAGTCAATCTGGTATGAGTATGAACTTTAGTGTTGTTATTGTTGACATGTTACTTCCATCTCCTCTATCTCACCCCAAGTTTGTTACTCTAACCTAATGTAAATCAAGGTATTCAAATAAATCTCAAGGCATAAGAAAGAGTTTGTGGACATAGTCTGCATACTAGACAATGTCAACACATATAATTTCACTCTTTGGATTCCATGGTATTTTAAATTAATACCAAATAATCAGACTGTATGTTTTCACCCTGCTTATTTAAATTATATGCAGAATAAATTATGCAAAATGCTGGGCTGGACGAATCACAAGCTGGAGTCAAGACTGCCAGAAGAAATATCAATAACCTCAGATATGCAGATGATACCACTCTAATGGTAGAAAGTGAAAAGGAACTAAAGAGCCTCTTGATGAGGGTGAAAGAGGAGAGCAAAAAAGCTGGCTTGAAACTCAACTAAGATCATGGCATCCAGTCCCATCACTTCATGGCAAGTAGATGGGGAAAAAGTGGAAACAGTGACAGACTTTATTTTCTTGGGCTTCAAAATTGGTGTCTAGTCAAGGCTACGGTTTTTCCCGTGGCCATGTATGGATGTGAAAGTTGGACTGTGAAGAAAGCTGAGTGCCGAAGAATTGATGTTTTTGAACTGTGGCGTTGGATAAGACTCTTGAGAGTCTGTTGGACTGCAAGGAGATCCGACCAATCCATTCTAAAGGAAATCAGTCCTGAGATTTCTTTGGAAGGAATGATGCTGAAGCTGAAACTCCAGTACTTTGGCCACCTCATGCGAATAGCTGACTCATTGGAAAAGACTGATGCTGGGAGAGATTAAGGGCAGGAGGAGAAGGGGACGACCGAGGAAGAGATGGCTGGATGGCATCACTGACTCAATGCACATGGGTTTGGGTGAACTCTGGGAGTTGGTGATGGACAAGGAGGCCTGACATGTTGCAATTCATGGGGTCACAAAGAGTCGGACAAGACTGAGTGACTGAAATGAACTGAACTGAACTGAAAATTGCTTTGGACAGTGGCTGCAGCTGTGAAATTAAAAGATCCTTGCTCCTTGGAAGACAAGCTAGGATAAACTTAGTCTGTTACAAAGCAGCTAGGATAAACTTAATCTGTTACAAGTACTTCAATAAACAGTGGCATACATATTTCTTTTTCAATTTTTGTTTCCCCAGGGTATATGCCTAAAGGTGGAATTGCTGGGTCATTTTATCCCTAGTTTTTAAAGGAATCTCCATACCGTCTTCCATAGTGGCTGTATCAGTTTATATTCCCACCAAAAGTACAAGAACGTTCCCTTTTCTCCACACCATTTCCAGAATTTATTGTTTGTAACCTTTTTGATGATGGCCATTCTGACTCATGTGAGGTGTTAACTCACTCTAGATTTGATTAGCATTGCTTTAATAATGAGCACTGTTGAGCAGCCATTTGTGTGTTTGTTAGCCATCTGTATGTCTTCTTTGGAGAAACCTAAATGTCCACAGATGAATGGGTAAAAAAGTAGTGGTACATATACACAATGGAATATTCAGTTCAGTTCAGTTCAGTCACTCAGTCATGTATGACTCTTTGAGACCCCAGCACACCAGGCCTCCCTGTCCATCACCAACTCCCAGAGTTCACCCAAACTCATGTCCATCGAGTTGGAGATGGCATCCAGCCATCTCATCCTCAGTCATCCCCTTCTCCTGCCTTCAATCCCTGCCAGCACCAGGATCTTTTCCAATGAGTGAATGCTTTGCATGAAGTGGCCAAAGTATTGGAGTTTCAGTCTCAGCATCAGTCCTTCCAGTGAACACCCAGGACTGGTCTCCTTTAGGATGGACTGGTTGGATCTCCTTGCAATCCAAGGGACTCTCAAGAGTCTTCTCCAACACCACAGTTCAAAAGCATCAATTCTTTGGTGCTCAGCTTTCTTCACAGTCCAACTCTCACATCCGTACATGACTGCTGGAAAAATCATAGCCTTGACTAGACAGACCTTTGTTGGCAAAGTAATGTCTCTGCTTTTGAATATGCTCTGTAGGTTGGTCATAATTTTCCTTCCAAGGAGTAAGTGTCTTTTAATTTCATAGCTGCAATTATCATCTGTAGTGATTTTGTAGCCCAGAAAAATAAAATGTGACACTGTTTCCACTGTTTAACCATCTATTTCCCATAAAGTGAAGGGACCAGATGCCATGATCTTTGTTTTCTGAATGTTGAGCTTTAAGCCAACTTTTTCACTCTCCTCTTTCACTTTCATCAAGAGACTCTTTAGTTCCTCTTCACTTTTTGCCGTAAGGGTGGTGTCATCTGCATATCTGAGGTTATTGATATTTCTCCCAGCAATCTTGAGTACAGCTTGTGCTTCTTCCAGCCCAGCGTTTCTCATGATGTACTTTGCATATAAGTCAAATAAGCAGGGTGACAATATATAGCCTTGACATACTCCTTTTCCTATTTGGAACCAGTCTGTTGTTCCATGTCTAGTTCTAACTGTTGCTTCCTGACCTGCATATAGGTTACTCAAGAGGCAGGTCAGGTGGTCTGGTATTCCCATCTCTTTCATAATTTTCCACAGTTAATTGTGATGCATACAGTCAAAGGTTTGGCATAGTCAATAAAGCAGAAATAGATGTCTTTATGGAAATCTCTTGCTTTTTTGATGATCCAGCAGATGTTGAAAATTTGATCTCTGGTTCCTCTGCCTTTCCTAAAACCAGCTTGAACATCTGGAATTTCACAGTTCATGTATTGCTGAAGCCTGGCTTGGAGAATTTTGAGCATTATACTCAGCCATAAAAAGGAAAGCACTTGAGTCAGTTCTGATGAGATGGATGAACCTAGAACCTATTATACAGAGTGAAGTAAGTTTCAGAAAGAGAAAGATAAATATCATATTCTAACACATATATACAGAATCTAAAAAGTGGTACTGAAGAATTGGGCAGCAATGGGGAAAGAGACATAGAGAATAGACTTATGGACATGGGGAGAGGGGAGGAGAGGGTGAGATGTATAAAAAGAGTAAAATGGAAACTTACATTACTATATGTAAAATAAATAGCCAATGGGAATTTTCTGTATGGCTCAGGAAACTCAAACAGGGGCTCTGTATCAACATAGAGGGGTAGGAAGGGGAGGGAGATGGGAGAAAGGTTCAAAAGGGAGGGAATATATGTAAACCTATGGCTGATTCATGTTGGAGTTTGACTTAAAACAACACAATTCTGTAAAGCGATTATCCTATATTAAAAAATAAATAATTTTTTAAAAAAAACATAGACTTTACGTGATTGACAAATGTCCATATAGTCAAGGCTATGGTTTTTCCAGTAGTCATGTATGGATGTAAGAGTTGGACCATAAAGAAGGATGTGTGGCAAAGAAATGATGCTTTCAAACTGTGGTGCTGGAGAAGACTCTTCAGAGTCCCTTGGACTGTGAAGGGGGCAATCAAACCAGTCAATCTTAAAGGAAATCAATCCTGAATATTTAGTGGAAGGACTAATGCTAAAACTGAAGTTCAAATACTTTGGCTACCTGATGTGAAGAGCTGACTCACTGGAAAAGACTCTGATGCTGGGAAACATCGAGGGCAGAAGAAGAGGGTGACGGAGAGTGAGATGATTGGATGGCATCAGTGGCTCAGCAGCATGAATTTGAGCAAACTTCAGGAAGTAGTGGAAGTCAGAGGAGCTTGGAGTGTTGTAGTTCATGGGGTTGCAAAGTATCAGACAGGACTTAGTAACTGAGCAACAACAAAGTCCAGCACATTCTCAGTCTCAGGTATCTTTACTTTCTAATGTATGCCAGTCTTTTTCATGAGTGAATTGAAAGTTTCTTGAAGGCAGAAACAATATTATAACTTTCTTTTCAAATTCTGCCCATGTTTTTTTGAAACATCTATTTATTTAGGCCATGTCATGCAGCATGTAGCATCTTAGTTCCCCCACCAGGAATTGAACCTATGCTCCCTGCATTGGGAGTGTGGAGTCTTAACCACTGGACCACCAGGGAAGTTCCTTCAATATTTCATCTTTTGTTTAAATTAAAATATGCATGCAGTTGAAGCCACCTATCTATCTAGTCATTGATTACTACAATTATTAACTTGGTAATCTTTTACATGCATATTTTCATATGTTAAATTATATTCACAAATATGTGTGCTGTGCTGTGCTTAGTCGCTCGGCCATGTCCAACTCTTTGTGACTCTGTGTACTGTAGCCCACCAGGTTCTTCTGTCCATGGGATTCTCCAGGGAAGAATACAAGAGTGGGTTGCCATGCCC
>SJYC01025017.1:0-34310 GCA_006408675.1 Madoqua kirkii | reverse complement strand
TTTTAGCAAAAGAGTTCATTTTTGACAGGTTAAATTTGAGATACTCCTTAGACATCTAAGTGGAGGGAACAAATAGGTAGTTGACTCTTTCAGTCTGAAGTTCAGGGGAGAAGGCTGGGATAGAGATGTGTATTTGGTGGTCACCAGCATATAACTGTACTTATAGCCATGAGACTGAATATGATCACCAGTGGAATGAATAGAAATAATAGGGAGCAGAGAGAGATCTAAGGGCTGGGTTGCTGGAAGTCTTAAGACACTCAGCTATAAAGTATTTGAATGTCTCTGTAGGGGGAGAGCCTGCTAGTTGTGTATTCAGAATTCTCTCCTTCTTCCTTACTAAAGGAATTCTCATCTGAGGGGAGCATTAATGTGACTAATAATGTGAATGTGGCCATGTGAAGTAACTGTGGCTAGACAGTATGGGAAAAAGCCATGGACTGGAGTTCCACAGAAGGCCAGAAGGAGTGAGAAAGTCAGGCTCAGCTATCATGCTTTCCTTATCCTTTGCCCTGGCCCTTCTTCCTGCTTGGAATGCACAGAGAATGTAGAGGTGCTGGAGCCCAGACACTGCATCTCCAGCGCTAGATAGCAACTGCTGGACAGAAAGATAGCAGGTTCCTGAATCCGTCTTGTCATTGTGGAGTTACTAAAACAACCTTGAACTAACTGCCTACTCTGGACTTAATGCTGTGCAAGAAAAACAAAACCTTCATACATTTATTTCAGCTGTTGGGGGGTGAACAGAGGTTTACAGCAAAATACATTCTGTGACCTAAGATTTGTGCTGTCCCTATCCCTCTACATAGGAAAACGCCTGGCTTGTGATAAGTACTCACCAAATGTTGATTGATTAGATGAGTAAATAGCTAATAAGAGAGTTCAATAAAATGATTAATGTAAGTGTTCAGAAAAATCCAGTTTTCATTAAGCATGTAAAACAATATGATGAAATAAACGGTTCCTATGTAACACCACACTATAAAATATTTAAAAATAATCTAACAATGTATGAGATTAATATGCAGAAAAACTTGACTACATACTAAAGTACATTATGTCCCTGGACTAGAAGACATGATACTGTAGAAAGATCAGTCCTTCAAAAATTATCATATCTAGATAGATAGATATATCTACTTTTGCCAAAATTCCAGTCATCATTTCAGTTACCTTTGCTTTTTATATGTTGGTTTATTTAAGCTTTAAAAATTAAAATTATTTGGAAGAGTGTGAAAAGGTCAAATCAATATCTTTAAAAAGTAATTGAGTTGGATGATACAGAGCGTTTGTTCTATCAGATAGTATACTCCAAAACTTTCATTCAAATGGTGTGGTACTAGCACAGGAATAGATAAACAGAAGAGAGGGATAAACAGAGAATTCAAAATCAAGGGGAATTTATATATGTTAAAAGTGGCATTTCAGGTTGGGGCAAAATCATACTGTCACACTAACACAAAAATTAGTTCCAGATGGATTAAACATAAATAAAAATTTTGAAGAACAACAAGCAAACATAGAAAGTCTTTAAAAAGTGGTTAAATAGCCATATTTATGGAATGCAAGAAAAAATGTAGGAAATATGGCCCTATAGATGTAAAACTTCCATTCAAAAGACTTTGTTGAGCACTTCGCTTGAGACCCTGTGCCAGGTACTGGGGATGAAAGATGAACATGGTATCTTGATGATGTCTGCAGCCTAGAGGAGTTGGAATTTAAGCTGCAGCAAAGAATATTTCAAGTTAAATATCGTGGGCATTTTGGAGTTAAACTTGGCTGCTGTCTATTTCAGAATATAGTGTCATCTCATCTCATTTGAAGCCACGAGACCCTTTTGGAATGCTTGGTTTTGGATTAATGGAGTGCTTGTGTTGAGGTGTCTGTACACCTAACCCTGACCTCAGAGTTAGCACTTGTGTTAAAATTGAAGGTGGAAAGAGGATAGGATGGAAAAACCAAAAAAATATATAGTTGACCTTTATATTTTGGCTTCCTGCCTAAAATCAGTCATAATGAGTTGGATTTAAATAACAGATCATGGAGAACTCCTGAATGACTGGGCTCACTGCCAGAGCAGTCCATTTCACAGGAAGAAAGATATAGATTTCTTCCCACTCACTCATTTTATATGGTGAGGATGATTCTGTGCATGATGGCTGCATTTATTATTTAGAGGGAGAGTGGGATCAGCAGACTCTTGTCCTGTCAGCACTAAAAATTACCTCTTTAGAAATTAATTTAAAAACCACCCCCAGAAAAGATCTGCTATTCTCTGACCTCATATCGAGAATCTAAAAGATTTAGTATGCCCCTACTAAATGTTTTTTTAAAGAAAAGAGTCTAACGCTGAAGAAAGGAAATAAATGATTAATCTCAATACTACAGGCAAACGTCTCAAATAGCAGAGAATTTGTCAAAACTCTATAGCTCATCCAGTGTGACAGGTCTGAAATGTTATGTAGCTCAGTCCTACAGAAAAAGCTAAAGATAGAGTGGTGTAGAGAGAGATGGAGTGAAGGAGGTAGAGAGAGCATTGGAATAGCCCAGCTTTGTTTTGTCTCAAGTTTCAAGTCTTGTTTTATCCAAGCAATTAGGCCAAGTATAAGTCTCCAGATTTGTTGCAGTATTTTGCAAAAGCAGTCAAGTAACAGAAGACTGACATCCTGCTTCCTAACGTGGCCTACTTCTGACAAACTTTCCATCTCCTTATGGCCAGGTCCGCGTAACTCAGGAAATTTCCTCAAGGAGCAAGCTTTTAATGCCTTTCTCCACCCCAGTGGCTGGTTCTTTGATCTTTGGACATCTGCCCGCCTGCTTCCCAGGATTAAGTCTCTTGGCCGTGAAGGAGAAGCATTCAAAGTCAAACCCAACATTTCTTCATATTCTTTGCTTCACAGGGTTAAAATGATTCTGTGAAGCTAAAAGTCAAAAGGCCAATTGAGTCAAATTTGGTATAATTTGCTACTTCAATAACCAAAACAAATTTAAGTAAGATATACTGTCACTTTACCTGTAGTAACACCTACAGGAAACATCTGAAGTTACTTTTGGTCATTATAACTTTATTTTTATCTCTACTTTTCCTTGTTGGAAATACATATGGTATAAAAAGTATAAATAATGAAGTATAAAAGTTGAAAAATAAAAGCCCCTTGTCATTTGAGATGTCAGTTTTTATAATTTATGTATATCCTCAACCTTTCTCTATACATACACGCCATATATAAAGATTTTTTTAAAGTCAGGGCTGACCCCTGATTATATATATATATTGTCCTATTTTTTTTAACAATATAGCATACACATCTTTCCGTATCAGTACCCTCATATCTACCGTTATGTGCCTCATGGTAAGTCTATGAACCATTGCGAACAGTGCTTCTGATGGAGTTTCTGACTAAGGAGGAAGTGAGTGAATCTGGGAGCCTCATAAACAGGTCCAGTACAGCCTGTAGAGCATTAGGACTGAAGTTTCTCCAAACTAACTTGGCTTACATGATCCACTAGCTCATGAACCCACTGTCCCCTTCTTCTCCCCCTCTTATCCCTTGCTGCTATTCTGTACATATGAAATTCACCTCTATCCCAGGCTCCCCAACCAGCTCTCATGCAAACCAGCCCCAGAACCTCCCCAGCCCTGGCTTCACAATTTATAGCAGCACCTAGCAGCAGTAATCTAGATGCAAAAAACCTCTGTTCCTTCATTGTTTACAAGGTCCCATTAGATTACTTCCCTCCCGCCTAGATCTCTAAGAACATTGAGCAGAACTGCAGGTCCATTAAAGAAGAAATTAGAAATTCAAGCAGTGGGAAAATCTCTCTGCCTCATGGAGAGTTTGGCTCCTGTGTGATTGATACTGGAAGCTGTTGGAGTTGCAAATGGACAGGAGTCAGGGGCCAAGAAAACTAAAACTGTCAATTAATTGGCTCTTAACCCATCACATCTTTTAAAAAGGAAAACAAACCCTCAGTGCCCCACCCAAGATAAAAACATCAAAAACCCTAGGAGAGGATATGCAAAACCAGACTGCGTATGTCTCATTTGACAAAGGGTTATTTAAAAATAAATTGCTCAAGGCAAAGCACAGATGGAGAGAGTTTCTTTGGGCTTTGGCCAGTTCTTCACTAATAAAGTCTGCTGGCCCCAGTGAACAAAGCCAGGACCAAGGAAAATAGTCTGCAATGAAATATTTGTCTCTTGGAACATTACCTTGCTCATGTTTGGGTTTGGGTTTTGGTAACAGCTTAATTGAGATATAATTAATGATTTAAAGGGTACAGATAAATGATTTAGAGTATATTCACAGAGTTCTGCAACCATCACTAATAAATTTTTTGTATAAATTAATTTCAATTGGAGGCTAATTACATTACAGTGTTGTTGTGGTTTTTGCCATATACTGACATGAATCAGCCATGGGTGTACATGTGTTCCCTATGTGTAACCATCACTGTAATAAATTTTAGAATTTATTTTTATTACCCTAAGAAGAAACCTTGTACCCATTAGCAGTTGCTCCATACTTCCAGTCCTAGGCAGCCACTGATCTACTCCTGTCTGAATGGACTTGCTTCTTCTGGATATTTTATATAATTAGAATAATATAATATGTGGCCTTTTGTGACTGGCTTCTTTCACTTAGCATACTGCTTTCAAGGTTCATCCATGTTGTAATATGTACCAGTACTTCATTTTTTTTTAATTGCTGAATGATACTCTACTGTATGGATATACCACATTTTCTTTATCCATTCATAAATTGAAGGGCATTTGGATTTGCCATGAGTATTCACATACAAGTTTTTAGTGTACACCTGTTGTTATTTCTCTTGGCTATATACCTAATAGTAGAATTGTTGGGCAAATGGTAACTATGTTTAACCTTTTGGGCAAACCTTTTTCCAAACTGGCTTTACCATATTATATCCTCACCAGCAATGTATAAGGGTTATAATATCTATCCTAATGAGTATGAGATGGTTTCACAATGTGGTTTTAATTTGCATTTCCCTCCTGGATGATAATATTGAGCATCTCTTCATGTGTTTATTAGTCATTTGTATATCTTTTTTTGAAGAAACATTTGTTTAGACTCTTTGACCACTTTTTAATTAGGTAATTTTTTTCTATGTTGTAGGAGTTCTTTATGTATTCTCACTATGAGTCCTTTGTCAGATCTATGATTTGTAAAAACTTTTTATCCTAACTTCTGGACTTTTAAATAATTTTTCCTGAAAGTGTCCTTTGAGGAACAAATTTTTTTTTAATTGTTATGATATCCAGTTTATTTTTTCCCTCTGATTGTGCTTTTGCTGTCATATTTAAGAAATCATTGGCTCGTGAATTCTCTAGTGGTCCAGTTGGTTGTGATTGGGACTCCACACTCCAAAAGCAGGTTGCCCGGGTTCAGTCCCTCACTGGGGAACAGATCGTACGTGCTTGAGTCCTTTGTCAGATCTATGATTTGTAAAAACTTTTTATCCTAACTTCTGGACTTTTAAATAATTTTTCCTGAAAGTGTCCTTTGAGGAACAAATTTTTTTTTAATTGTTATGATATCCAGTTTATTTTTTCCCTCTGATTGTGCTTTTGCTGTCATATTTAAGAAATCATTGGCTCGTGAATTCTCTAGTGGTCCAGTTGGTTGTGATTGGGACTCCACACTCCAAAAGCAGGTTGCCCGGGTTCAGTCCCTCACTGGGGAACAGATCGTACGTGCTACAACTCAGAGCCTTCATGCCACAGTGAAGATCCCGCATGCTGCGACTAAAATCTGGCACAGCCAAATAAAATTTTAAAGAAGAAAGAAACCATTTCCTAACTGAGAGTCATAAAGACTTACCTCTATGTTTTCTTCCAAGAGTTTAGTCATTTTAGCTCCTACACTTAGGTCTTTGATCCATTTTGAGTTAATTTGTGTATGAACTGAGGTAGAGGTCCAGTTGATTCTTCTGAATGTGAATATCCAGTTATCCTAGCACTGTTTGTTGTAAAGACAGTTTTCCCCATCTAATTATCTTGGCACTCTTATCGATAATCAGTTGACCATGATTTCTGTCCTATAGACATGTACGTAAATTCTGTTTGATTGATCTTTATGTCTATGCTATGCTAGTACCACACAGTCTTAAGTACTGCAGCTTTGTAGCAATTTTGAAATTGTTTCCTGTGAGTCTTCCAACTCTGTTCTTTTTCACAGTTGTTCTGACTTTCTGGATCTCTGGCATTTGGTAAAGATACTAGGATCAGCTTACCAGTTTTGTAGAGAAATCAGTTGAGATTTTGATAGGGATTGCATTGAATCCATAGATCAAGTTGGGAAGTATTGCATCTTAGCAGTATAGCATCTTCCAATTCAGAAACACGGGAGAGATGTCTTTCCATTTATTTAGGTCTTCTTAAAGTTCTTTCAACAACGTTTTGTTGTTTTCAGAGTTTAAGTTTTGTACTTTTTTTGTTAAGGTTATTCCCTGTCTCTTATTGAATCCATAGATCAAGTTGGGAAGTATTGCATCTTAGCAGTATAGCATCTTCCAATTCAGAAACACGGGAGAGATGTCTTTCCATTTATTTAGGTCTTCTTAAAGTTCTTTCAACAACGTTTTGTTGTTTTCAGAGTTTAAGTTTTGTACTTTTTTTGTTAAGGTTATTCCTAAGTATTTTATTCTTTTTGATGCAATTATAAATGAAATTGTTTTCGTATACATATTCATTTTTTGAAGGTTTGCTGCAAGTGTATAAAAATGCAATTGATTTTTTATATTGATTTGTATTTTGTAAACATTCTGAACTCATTTATTACTTATAATAGTTTTTTTAGTGAGTTTGTTAGGATGGTCGATTATAAGGTCATGCCATCTATGAATGTAGATAAGTTTTACCTATTCCTTTCCTATCTGAATTGTTTTTGTCTAATTTTCTTGCTTGAGTATTCTGACTAGAACCTCCAATACAGTGTTGAATGGAAGTAATGACAATGGAATTCTTGTCTTGTTCCTGATCTTAAGGAAAAAGAAAGTATTCAGTCTTTTATTACTAAGTATGATTTAGTTGTGAGAGTTCTGTTATTTGGTGATTGGTGAGGTTCCTTTCTATTCCTGTTTCTTTAATATTTTTATTATGAAGATTGCTGAATTCTATTAATATAGTGTATTACATGAATTAATTTTTAAATGGTAAATCAGTCTTGCTTTTCTGGAATAAGTTTCAGTTGGTCATGGTGTTTATTTTCGGTTGACTTGTATCCCTGGAAAAATGTGTGTGTGGAAGTCCTAACTCCCTGGACCATAGAATGTGACCTTATTTGCAAATAGGATCACTATAGATATAATTAAAGATGAGATCATACTGAATTACAGTGGACCCTAATCTAATGTGATGGATGTCCTTATAAAAAGAGATTTGGACCCAGACATGCACATGGGGAGAATATCATTTGAAAATTGGAGTTACACTGCCACAAACCGTGAAACTATAAGTAGGTAGGAGAGAGGCCTCGAACAGATAACTTCAGGAATCTGAAGAAACCAGTCCTACGAGCGCATTAATCCAGACTTCTAGCCCGCAGAACTGAGAGAGAATAAGTTTTTGTTGCTTAAGCCACCCAATTTGTGGTGCTTTGTTATGGCAACCCTAGCAAACTTAGACATTATATTCTCCTTTTTATATATTCTTGGATTTGGTCTGCTGGTATTTTGTTGAGGATTTTTGCATCTATATTCATAACAGATGTTGGTCTGTAGTTTTCTTTACTTGGAGCTCTTTGGAGCTATTTTCTTATTGTTTCTCTAGGCTTACCAGGTACACCTAATCAGAACCTGCTTTGAATTGAATTTATTCCTAGTGAGACAGAAACATTACTCCTGATAACTCTATTGTCTATCTCCACTTTTGAACTTATTCTTGTTATCATATTATATTATTGTTCAGTTCAGTTGCTCAGTCGTGTCCGACTCTTTGTGACCCCATGAATCGAAGCACACCAGGCCTCCCTGTCCATCACCAACTCCCAGAGTTCACTCAAACTCATGTCCATCGTGTCGGTGATGCCATCCAGCCATCTCATCCTCTGTCGTCCCCTTTTCCTCCTGCTCCCAATCCCTCCCAGCATCAGAGTCTTTTCCAGTAAGTCAACTCTTCACATGAGGTGGCCAGAGTACTGGAGTTTCAGGTTTATCATTAGTCCTTCCAAAGGATACCCAGGGCTGATCTCATTCAGAATGGACTGGTTGGATCTCCTTGTAGTCCAAGGGACTCTCAAGAGTCTTCTCCAACACCACAGTTCAAAAGCAACTATTCTTTGGCACTCAGCTTTCTTCACAATCCAACTCTCGATTTCAAACCCAACAGTGCATAAGTGTAATTATTACTTTATATAATTTTATGTCTATTAAAGAATTTGAGAAAAGAAAGGACAGGAAGTCAGTCAGGTCAGTCGCTCAGTCTGTCCTGAGCATGAATGACATGCTCAGTTGTGTCCAACTCTGTGAGCCCATGAACCGCAGCATGCCAGGCCTCCCTGTCCATCACCAACTCCCAGAGTTCATCCAAACCCATGTCCATCAAGTTGGTGATGCCATCTAACCATCTGATCCTCTGTCATCTCCTTCTCTTCCTGCCCTCAATCTTTCCCAGCATCAGGGACTTCTCAAATGAGTCAGCTCTTAGCATTAGGTGGCCAAAGTATTGGAGTTTCAGCTTCAACATCAGTCCTTCCAAATAACACCCAGGACTCCTTTAAGATGGACTGGTTGGATCTCCTTGCAGTCCAAGGGACTCTCAAGAGTCTTCTCCAACACAACAGTTCAAAAACATCAATTCTTTGGTGCTCAGCTTTCTTTATAGTCCAACTCTCACATCCATACATGACCGCTGGAAAAACCATAGCCTTGACTAGATGGACCTTTGCTGCCAAAGTAATGTTTCTGCTTTTTAATATGCTGTCTAGGTTGGTCATTACTTTCTTCCAAGAAATAAGCATCTTTTAGTTTCATGGCTGCGATCACCATCTGCAGTGATTTTGGAGCCCAGAAAAATAAAGTCAGCCACTATTTCCCCATCTATTTGCCATGAAGTGATAGGACCGGATGCCATGATCTTAGTTTTCTGAATGTTGAGCTTTAAGCCAACTTATTCACTTCTCTTTCACTTTCATCAAGAAGCTCTTTAGTTCTTCTTCACCTACTGCCATCAAGGCGGTGTCATCTGCATATCTGAGGTTATTGATATTTCTCCCGGCAATCTTAATTCCAGCTTGTGCTTCCTCCAGCCCAGTGTTTCTCATGATGTACTCTGCATATAAGTCAAATAAGCAGGGTGACAATATACAGCCTTGACGTACTCCTTTTCCTATTTGGAACCAGTCTGTTGTTCCATGTCCAGTTCTAACTGTTGCTTCCTGACCTGCATACGAGTTTCTCAAGAGGCAGGTCAGGTGGTCTGGTATTCCCATCTCTTTCAGAATTTTCCACAGTTTATTGTGATCCACACAGTCAAAGGCTTTGGCATAGTCAATAAAGCAGAAATAGATGTTTTTCTGGAACTCTCTTGCTTTTTCAGTGATCCAGCGGATGTTGGCAATTTGATCTCTGGTTCCTTTGTCTTTTCTAAAACCAGCTTGAACATCTGGAAGTTCATGGTTCACATATTGCTGAAGCCTGGCTTGGAGAATTTTAAGCATTATTTTACTAGCGTGTGAGATGAGTGCGATTGTATGGTAGTTTGAGCATTCTTTGGCATTGCCTTTCTTTGTGATTAGAATGAAAACTGACCTTTTCCAGTTTTGTGGCCACTGCTGAATTTTCCAAATTTTCTGGCAGGAAGAAGAAAGCAAAAAACTATTTATAGAGCTTGTTATATTAACCTTTTTCTCCATCGTTCCTGGCAGTCTTCATTTGTACCTGATTTTCTAAGCAAAGAGGATCCTCTGAAGATTCTTGGTGGAGGAAAGGGGATGGTGGTCATTTAAGTACATACAGTTAAATTTGAGGACAGTTACTCTTGCAGACATGCATAAATGCATTGGGGTGGTCCCAGGGATAGAAACCAGGGAGGTAAGTTAGGAGGCAGTTGCAGCAGTCAAGGTACAGGTTCATGGGAGCCTGGCTTTGGCTTGATTTGGGCTGTTGCCTTGTATTTTGCCTTCTGGAGCTTGGAATGTCTAAGACAGTATGAAAAGGCACTGACTCAGACAGAGTTGGGCATGAATAGGTACACTCATCAAGATTTGTTGAAGCACTGAGGTCAGTCTGAGAATGAACGCAAGATGGGAAAAAAATGCCTGGTCTGGTGATTTGAGGGGCCTGAGAAGACTTTCCCATGGGAAGCCTCTGTGGAGAACATGATGCCTAGCAAGTAAAGCCCATCCCAGGCCATGGTGAGAAAAGAAAATTGCCACGCAGCTATGTGTGAATGCAAGGCAGGAGGTGGGAGGAGGGGAAGGAGAGAGTCCTCCCGTGCACGTGTCCCTGCAGCTGTCAGGGATGAGGTTACAGACCATGGACGAGAATGCAGAATTCCCCTTCCCTTTCCCAGGGCAGATGACCTTTCAGAAATTAAACAAATCAATTCTGTGTCCTCGGAGGAGGCGTGTTTGACTGCCTTGATTCAATGGACTCCATTGTTTTCAGGTGAAACTAGGTAATTCAATTCATCACTGATGTCTTCCTTAGGAAGTTTTGTCTGTAAATTTTCCTCTGGAATAACTTTGTAAGATCTGGATTAGATATGCTACTACATACAGTTTAAAGACACAATACACATACAAAGGATAAAGAGCATTCTCCCCTAAGTGCTATAGACCACTAATACTAGTTTTTCTAGTATACTAGGCAGGAGATTAACCAAGACCTGAGTAAGGTTTTACTTGTAAAGGTTCACTTGGAGAATGCTCATGAAGAATAATCGAGGGTAGCAAAAAACAATGAAGTTTAAAAATAACTCATCTGTCAAAAAAGCAATCAAAGTGAGAATTAGAAAAAAAAATACTGTTTAGCACTGCTGGTTTCATACTGCCAAGTGGTCTCAGAATCATTTAATATTGTTTAAAATGACTGTGCCCCTTGGCATCTTGGAATTAAATGCAAGTCTTCGCTGAAGAATTCTCTCAAAAGTCCAAGGAATAAGCTGTCATAGTCAAAAATTTAAAACCAAACCAAACAAAAATAAGAAACCACTGTGATAAGACAGCAGGGGGAAAAAAAAGAGCCCTCCCATATTAATATTATGAGATACAGATTATAAAATAAATATTTTTTAATATAGTTAAATGTCCCAGAATGAGAAAATCAAGAATTAACTGAGCGATACTCTTTTACATCTGGCCTTTATTGCCAGATCTAAAAGCAAATGCAGTTTCAACTCCATAGTTGGTACTGGGATTTAAGAACCAAATGGTGCCTCAGTGTCTGAGAATATGTGGCTTATGCTATTTCTATAAACATATAAATTTTCTTTTGCCTTGCAGAATGTTGAGTTAAAAAAATAATTCTGGAGTCTCAATGTTTCCCTAGTAGAAACTCTAGCTTAGTGTAACCATTTCAAATAAACATCTCAAGATAGTAAAAAACTTTTTTAAATAGAGGATAATATCTTGTGGCATAATCTCATTTTAGTACAGTTAAAATGAAAACTGTCTTTCATAGACAAAAATCTATGAAAATCTCTACCTGTAAAACAACTGAGGCAGAATTGTAAACACAAGGTCATTCTGTTGTTTTCTTTGCCATTTAAAAAGCGTTGTTTTAAATATATACTTTCTTTAGGCTCTGAAATAATTTTAGAAAATATACATAGCTTTGCTTTCAAAGGTCATGAGCAAGTATAATTGTACCCATTTTAGTATAAGAAAACTTTTAGTCATGCTTAGTGACAGTCTTCCCCATATGACATGATCCTCCTTTGAGAAGAAAACTAAAGTACATCTAAGAAGTTCAAGTAGCTGCTCATTTCCTGAAGTAGAGCAAAATAGACAGTATTTGGGTTAGGTTAATTGTGTTCAAAAATGAAAAGGTGAACCCTTAGTTGTGTTGAACGATGATGGGAGCAGATGCTATTGTATGCTTTTGGACTCAGTAGCAAAAGACAATTTTTTCATTAAGGGATCATTTGAATCTAGTCTCTCAATTCCCTTCAGTAACAAAAGCCACAGTCCAGCAAGAAATTAAGAAGAAAAGGAAGAAGGCAAAGAGGAGAGGGAAGGGAATGTGGAGGAGAAAGGAAAAAAGAAGGAACAGTAACCCCACAAATACAAAAAAAATAACCAACCAACCAAACAAACAAACAAACAAAACTACACAGAAAATGCACTAAGTAAGCAGCTGAGAGAGTTGAAATAATTTTCTACGTTAAATTGTAAATTTCTTTTGACCCCTGTATTAATTTTTTTAGTTTCATAATAATGTTGATTACTAATGAGTTTTCAGCTGGGTCTGTGAATTTTGGGTAATGCTGGAAGGGAAAGGTGTGCTCAGAAGCAGCATAGGTTTATATATGTGAATATAGAAAAGTACATTGTGATGGATAGCCCTAAGAGTAGCACACAGAATTTGAAGATTACTTCAAATAGCGTTCAAAACTATGTATTCAAAATTCATGATAAGAAAGTATGTACTTTCTGAAGGGACAAAGTTTTCAGGTAAGGTTTCTACCCTTGAGATTTTCACTGAGAAGTATTTTGAAATGTGATGGCAGAAAATGTGCAAACTAGAGATATGTTCATTCTCTCGCTCATCTATATTTAGAGACTAAAGGTAGTATGAGCTGCTTTCATATTTGGTTGAAATGCCTTGAGAAAGCAAACATTTTTAAGAGAGCTGCTTATCTGCTGCTTATTTCAACTAGCTTGACCCTTCTATAATAGTTTGGCTTTTAATTTCTTCCAACAGATACTCCATTCCCGTACCCTTACCCATCCATACTAATCCTCCCAGTCGCAGACCACTAGACAGCTCCAAAAAACAACTCTTGTGTGAGCCTCTCTCACTGTGTAATTAAAATGATTGCTTCTGTGATTGTATTACACTGACTGGAGGATCAAGGTGGGTTAGCACGGGCTTTAAAGCATACCTTAGATTTCTAAGATTATAACACAGAGATTTAGCCTAATGCTGAGGTCAACTGTTTTCAGAACTGCATTATTTCACCTTAGATAAATAATATATAATCACTGGGCTGGGGGGGGAAATGCAGAGAATATGGAAATTCAGGATTAACTGTTTCCAGTCTAGCTTAACTTTTTCCAATTAAGATATGATGGCATACAGACTCACCAGTTATCTTTACAATACAGTCTTTTAGGCTTTAGGGAATCTCTATATACTATTGGCCACCTGATGTGAAGAACTGACTCATTTGAAAAGATGGGGGGGAAATGCAGAGAATATGGAAATTCAGGATTAACTGTTTCCAGTCTAGCTTAACTTTTTCCAATTAAGATATGATGGCATACAGACTCACCAGTTATCTTTACAATACAGTCTTTTAGGCTTTAGGGAATCTCTATATACTATTGGCCACCTGATGTGAAGAACTGACTCATTTGAAAAGACCCTGATGCTGGGAAAGATTGAAGGCAGGATGAGATGGTTGAATGGTATCACTAATTCAATGGACATGAGTTTGAGTAAACTCCAGGAGTTGGTGATGGATAGAGAGGCCTGGCGTGCTGCAGTCCATGGGGGTCACAAAGAGTTGGACATGACTGAGCGACTGAACTGAACTGAATATTTACTATTATGTAGCAGAAGTGACAAACATGGTCACTTCAATGAGGGTGGATCTGGAGCCTTACCAACATTCCCCAGTGAAAACCAGAGCTGAAACCCTGCAGTTTCTGGAGCCCTAATAATACACATTGAGAGAAAACCATATTTCTCCAGATTAGATGAGGGTAAACAAGCTATAGAATATACATTTTATAAGATTCCCTGGTAAAATTCTCTAAGCTATTTTGAACTCTCATTACTACCATTGATTTTTAATCAGTAGTCAGTTTTGAATAACACATTCATTGGCAAAGAAAAAAAACAATCACTCTATTTAAGCCTCTGATTGAAAATTGCTATAGAGTGTTCCAGGCTGCTTTTCTCCTCTTTATATTAACAACTATGGACTTCAATAGCAGAGGGATTTATTTAATAAAAGAAGGAAAACTTTTGTGACTGAAGAGTAAATTGAGCCTTTTAAGAGTATGGTGGAAGCTTCTAATAAGATGATGATTTCTAAAACAGTTAAGAATTTATATACTAGTAAATATTTTAAAAATATGGGGACTATGTATGCTAAATAAAAGGAAAACCTAGTTATTCAAAAAATACTTATTGAAACTCTATTCATGAAAAAGCACAAAGTAAAATCTGGGGATAGAATGGTTAGTCTTCTTCCTCAGAAGTTTATGATTTGATTGGGGTAAGGCACTGTTCTGAGCATGTATATGTATGACATCTATGAGGTACTTTTATATTCTTATTCTAAGGATGTAGACATTGAGATACAGAGAGATTACTTAACTTGCCCTAATTTTATAGCTTGTCAGTGATACAGCCTGACTGAAGAACAATTTTCCTAATTTTTATAAATTCAGCTTTATGTAAATCTTACTACATTGCCTCTAACTTTATCTTTTTAAGTAGCAGAATGGTAAAAATCTAAGACCAGGACTACTCGTGAACCAGTAAAGGAAAGCCACCCTCAAAGATGGCTTTTCAAATGAAGATGGACTGAATGAAATGGTTCAACATGATTTTATGCCCCAAAAGGAAAAAGACTAGACTGAATTTAAAGGACAATTCCATGTTTCTAATACCATAGTTTTAAACGCATTTTCAATAATAATCAGTTCAGTTCAGTTGCTCAGTTGTGTCCGACTCTTTGCGACCCCATGAACCGCAGCACGCCAGGCCTCCCTGTTCATCACCAACTCCTAGAGTCCACCCAAACCCATGTTCATTGAGTTGGTGATGCCATCCAACCATCTCATCCTCTGTTGTCCCCTTCTCCTTCTGCCTTCAATCTTTCCCAGCATCGGGGTCTTTTCAAATGAGTCAGCTCTCTGCATCAGGTGGCCAAAGTATTGGAGTTTCAGCTTCAACATCAGGCCTTCCAATGAACACCCAAGACTGATCTCCTTTAGGATGGACTGCTTGGATTTTCTTGAAGTCCAAGGGATAAAGTCTGTCACTATTTCCACTGTTTCCTCATCTACTTGCCATGAAGGAATGGGATCAGATGCCATGATCTTAGTTTTCTGAATGTTGAATTTTAAGCCAAATTTTTCACTCTCTTTCACTTTTATCAAGAGGCTCTTTAGTTCTTCACTTTCTGCCATAAGGGTGGTGTTATCTGGATATCTGAGGTTATTGATATTTTTCCTGGCAATCTTGATTAATCAATAATAATATGTGGACCTTAAGGTATTACATTTTACAACTTGCTATAAAGAAAATAGTAAAATGCCCTAAAACAAAAGATAACAGGATAAGTAGAGCTTCTATTCCAAAGGTAATTTGGAATTTCCTTTCTTTAAGAAAGTATTGGCTCATTTACTTGAATTGTTTGTTAAGGGGCAGCTAAGTATGAATAATGAATAAAAGGAACCTGTTCCTTTTATCACTTGAAGTTTTTATCCACTTTGAGTATGGTTACAGAGATGAGAGGATGCTAAATAGAAGAAAGCATCAACACTTTCCAATAAACATTTAATTGTACTTCAATGGAAAATATTGATGTGAAGTAAATGAAGATTGATTACCAAATTCCCAAGGATTAAGAATAATATGAGAAAAAGACATTCCTTTTTTATGGATCTGGGATGAAAAAGTCCTGGGCAGAACTTTCCTTTGATAGCCTTCAATTTATCTAACCATGTCTTGGGCCCAGCTCACTTGTCAGCTCCAGTAAGGAAGACAGCAATACAATATACAAGCAACTGGGGTGTCTCACCACAGCAGGAATCCACTTTTAAAGTCTCATCAATAAATACTCACCAAGCCCTGTTTCTGCAAGACCTTACATAAATGACTGCTTTTCCCAACTGAGATTGGCTGTGATGATAGTTGGTTGTAAAAACATGGTAAAGATGTGGACCAGGGACTCAAGATCTGACCTTAGAAAAGGTAACAACACAGCGTGTTGCCTTTGCTTCTGCCCCATGCAGTGAAAGTGCAAGTTCATCAGGCAAAGCCCTAGAAGGTAGGCTGGCAGGTCTGATGTATTCTATTGTTATGGTTTCTTTCTGTATTTGTATTTGTTATGGACTATAAACCATGATGTTGCAATAAAGGGCTGGGGCCATGAATTCCAATTGGCTGTGCATGCTGTTTCATGGAGGGGCAAGTACAACTGTAATGAATTCAGACGACAAAATGATTTCAGTTTCACTGCATTGCTCTGCTCCCTGGGAACCTGCAGAAGACAAGTGAGGGGGCATCTATCATAAATCTAGACATACATGCAACATGAAAATAGTCAGTGAAGATTTAAATCAATGCAGATGTTAGACTGGTGAAAATAATGGTCACACTATTTGATGAAACATATTAATTAGGAAGAATTGATAAAATGTACTTCTAGAAAAGAAACTGCTCAAATATCTTTGTGCTTATATGTATCTGTGTGACTATAAAATGCCATTGGTTCTTCATCTTTAACACCTAGGGGATTTATAAGCATATTGTTTCAATAAAGCTTGGTTCATCTGTACAGAACATGGATCAGATATGCATATTTAATTACTCTGAAAGTAATTTACTTGTACAGATGGTGGTATTAGAGGGTCTTACTTCAATTTAAATTACTTTCATTGAGAAAAAAAAATGTTCCTTGGCTATGATTTCCAAGAAAAAAATTAACTTTTATAACATATGAAATATACCTGCCAGTAGTCATTACATATGAATAATCTCACCCATACAAAATAAATATTATTGTAAAAATTTGAAGCAGCTCACAGGGACTAGTATCATAACAAGATAATTCAAGATTCTTTCAGATGCAAAGCTTAGTATGCAGTAAACTCTAAACTTGCAGCCAAAGGATATAAATGAGCTTAGAAAAAAGCATGGGGATCTAATTTGTACCTTAAAGTAATGAACAGCTTCCTCAGCAGAGCACTGCAGCCTAGCTCATTCGTTCATTAAAACCCCTCATGCCCCTCCTTCCTGCATGAAACTTGAAGAAAATTAGGAAACAATACGTGAGCCGGTCTTAGAGAATCACGCAAACATGTGTATCCCCCAGCAGAGACTTCAGTCACTTTGTACTCCCCTCTCTGGAAAAAAAAAGAGGCTACCTTCCCACTGCAGCATGTGCTTTCTGAAATGCAACATTCATCCTGTTAAACAAGCTCTCAAATAAAAATCATCACATTAAAGGCAAGCCAGTCACAAAGAAAGACAAATGGCTTATAGCAGATTGTATTGATTATCCCACAGTAGCTGGGTATTAAAAATCGGGAAAATATAAATGCCTTTGCAAAAGATATTGTTTTCTATTATGAGATTATAAAAATGTGCCCATGTGTTTGTTCATTCTTTACTGCAAGTATTTCTTTATTAAAGCACTGAATCTTGGAGGCAGCACATGTACCATCCTCTATTCTGGTTGCTATGGTAAGTAGTTATGTTTTATTGAAAAGTAAATGGCCACCACCCACATGAATGGCTCCCAAGTGACCTTAGCACAAGCTCCCTCTCCCAGTTTAAAAAAATTTTTTTGAGCTGTCCTGATTTTTTTTTTTTTTTAGCTACATGTGAATTTTCTACTTATTTAGAGTATGGAAAAATCTTTCTGCTGTCTTCTCTCAGATCTATCTTGAAAAATTATGCTACTCATTATTGGCCATGAAGAGCAGAAAAAAGAGTTCAATTTGATACACAGAAAATAAGGGAAGAAAACACAAGTGTATGTTCTGTTTCAAACAAAAAGTATGTTATCAATACTTCATATTCTATATACATTATAGCTTATAATGTTCTTTCACATACTTGATTTTCTTTAATGATCCTTGCTTTATTAGCCATGTCAGCCTTGAAAGTCTTTGTTATTATACATCCATATCTATTTCTCTTACCTATCTATTGAGAAAGTATGTCATGTGTTGGTAATCTGATTAATTGCTAATTGAGAGACTCTGAAGCAAAGTGAGGTTTAAATGAGGTCTATTTTCACTTCACATCAAGTCATGACTGTTCAATGTGGGTATTACCAAAAAAAAAAAAAAGGCTCTACAAGAAATGCTTTACAAAAAGTAATTGGTTTATGAAGACAAAATCTCCAATGTCAGTGAAAAAAAAAACATCTTGGAATAAAAGGACTTCTGTTAATAGCATCCAGTTTCTTTAACAAAGTCAGCTCTTTAACAATTTCTTACTTCTGCCATTTTTCTAGTTTTGTTTTATCTGCCTCAAATTTGGCCTGAAAATGACTAGGCTAGATTGCTCACTTGGGCCACATACCTATGACTCAGTGTTCAAGTTTTCCTATCATTTGGGGTTAGCTGGATTGTTATTTTCTCACCAAGACTGAAAAACTACTGCCATTTCACAAAGAAGAAAAATGCAGGGCAAGGTGAGAAGAAAAGATAACGGGGAGCAGAGAGATGAGAAGAGTGTTTCTTAATTATGTGGTGGAAGCTCTGGCGGATCCTTTTCTTACCCTGCACTGTGCAGAGTTAACTGGCACACAGCGACTGCCACAGATGACTCAGCAGCGGCACACGAGTAACTCAGCTGTGGCCCTGAGACTCATGGAATTGATTGCTTTTATTTCTAAGAAGAAAAGTTATTTTAAAGTTTATTTTAAAGAAGAAAAGAGTTTGACCAAATATATTCAAGATCTTTTTAAAAAATTTCCCTTCACTCCTGTTTATTGTATATTTTCAGTTGTAGGGGATTTCCCCCCCATGCAATTTCTTTTATTGATTTTTATAATAAAGCAATTGAAAGCAATGCAATATCATTTTCTGGTATAATAGAGGCATAGAAGCATGACAGCTGACACCTCACTGGGGAAAATAACATGTAAATGCTATACAAATTAGCCTCTTCTAATACAGTTAATAAAAAGAAAATAAACACTTGCAGATGAAGTAGAATTAAACAATACATTAGAGCTAAGTGTAGAAGTTTACTGCAGTCTTGGCTTTTTAAATAAATGACCATCACTAAAATGATCCTAAATACCCCATTAAGGAAAACTTACTTGTAATATATGGAGACTAATGAGGCAATAGAAAGTATAATTGGAGAAATTGCTACCTCAACTGCAGAAAATTATTGCAGTATGCATAACCAAGTATCAGTGTCTGTTAAAAATTTTTAAACAGTTAATCCTTCAAACTTAAAAGAAGAATGAATACTTCATTTATTCACTTATTTGTTCATTCATTCAAATTTGATTTATTACATCCTATGTGTGTTAAATGCTTGAAAGAGAAAAAATAAGCACAACTAGTGAAGTTAGAGCAACATCAGAACTAGGATTCTTTACTTGTCATTTAGAACAGACTACTTCATTAAGACTAACAAAAGAATAAGAGGCCCTGGACATCAGAAAGAGAACTAAAAATGGTAATGGGAGTCCGTCTGTGATAATGAATCCACATAGAATAAGTGAACACCACCATTACTTCCCATGTGTGCCTTTTTATTAGCTTCCTCCCACTGTGACCTCATGTTTCCCCTTGGACTTTGATTTTCACACATGCCCTATATGGATTTAATGTGTCTTGTTCCATTAGCCACATCTTCAACTCTGCTTCCATGAAAGGAACATGAGTGTAGCTTTGCATTTTGATAATAACTCTTCAGTATCCAATTCCTGACCCTCCCTGATTTTCAGCTTCATTACCCTCACATTTTGCTGACAGGTGGTAGCGGTTTGCCCTGAAATGCCATCAAGATAAAATAAATGGAAACAAATGTAATTCAAGATACAACATGATAAGTGCCATTAGAGATAGATAAATAGAATGCTATGGGGTTTGGGACTGGAAAATGCCACTCTCAGGGGTATCTAGGAAGACTTGATTCAAGATATATAATGACATAAGAATTTAAATCTGTGAATCCACAATATGTTAGCAAAAAGGTGCCTCTAGTTATTTAGGGGAGGAGCTTTCATAGACCTACAGAAAATTCTGACACAGAGCTCATTGATAGCTTGAGAAGGGTTTATGCATGCATGTGTGTGCATGCTCCGTCACTTCACTTGTGTCCAGCTCTTTGGGACCATAGCCCACCAGGCTCCTCTGTCCGTGGGATTCTCCAGGCAATAATACTGGAGTGGGTTGCCATGCCCTCCTCCAGGGGAACTTCCTGACCCAGGGATCAAATCCATGTCTCTTATGTCTCCTGCATTGGCAGACAGGCTCTTTACCACTAGTGCCACCTGGCAAACCCAAGAATGGTTTATACACATGACTGTAACCCATCACCCAAGATACACAAAGAGAAAATTCTCACATTTTGTTCAAGAGCAATTCATATATGTGGAGGTGGGCTTTACAAAATAAGTCAATTATTTCATCTGGAGTGCCTTCTTACATGCACGTTGAAATTAACCCTACTAGTACTAGCTCTGGTGGCTCAGAGGTTAAAGCATCTGCCTCCAATGCAGGAGACCCGGGTTAGATCCCTGGGTCGGGAAGATCCCCTGGAGAAAGAAATGGTAGCCCACTCCAGTATTCTTGCCTAGAGAATCCCATGGACAGAGAAGCCTGGTAGGCTACAATCCACGGGGTCGCAAAGAGTCGGACACGACTGAGCAACTTCACACACTCACTAAGTACTAGCTCTGAAGGAATATCAGGTATTTTATATCCAACTCGATCAGGCCAAAGCATAGTTTCCATAAAAAATGCTGTGTTCTCAGGCATGTAGATATCATCTTTACTTTTAACAGTTACATGTTTCTTGGGCAGTGGGGGATGGAAGTCTTCATTTTTAAATCACTGCAGGTGATTCTAAATCAGGAGATCTCTCAATAAGAAACAGTGCTCCATAGCCTCAATCTCTGCCTCTGGGACTGAAGCTGGCCAAACAGGGCAGCAGATAAAGTAAGCCAATCTCAGACTTACCTAGCTTGTGTAGATGTGTCTGAGGAAGAATTCCATCAGAAGGAGAGAATTTATACTAAAAATTCAAAAGTTAGGGCTTAGTGTTCAGAGTAGTAAATGGCCATGAGAAGCGAATATAGGAGGCAGAGAAGGAGGTAGAGAGCCAGACGAGAGATACTTGTTGAAGAAAGAGTAAAATCAGGCAGGACCCTGTGGGGCTTCTGGGCATGGAAGACTGACTTTTCCCCATTTCTTATTTGTACCGGATAGGCTCCACCCCCGATGACCTTCTGTGTTTTCTGAAGGGTAGATTCAAACAGTTGCTAATTAGAGAAGAAGATGAAGAGACAAGGGAGGGGCAGTCAAGAAATAATAGTATAGCCTTGAGGCAGGGTCCAGGTTCTACCTCAAGGGATTCACAAAACACTGTCTTTGAGATCTTCTGCAGAACTAAAGAAGGTGAAAGTGAAGTTGCTCAGACATGTCCCACTCTTTGTGACCCCTTGGGCTGTAGCCTACCAGGCTCCTCAGTACATGGGATTTTCCAGGCCAGAGTACTAGAGTGGATTGCCATTTTCTTCTCCAGGGGATCTTCCTGACCCAGGCACTGAACCCAGGCCTCCCTCATTGTAGGGACCAGATGGTGGCAGAACTAAAGTGAAAGAAAGAGTTGTCAGTCATGTATAACTCTTAGTCCACCAGGTTCCTCTGTCCATGGAATTCTCCAGGCAAGAATACTAGTTCAGTTCAGTACAGTTCACTTCAGTCGCTCAGTCGTGTCAGACTCTTTGTGAACCCGTGAATCGCAGCACGCCAGGTCACCCTGTCCATCATCAACTCCCAGAGTTCACTCAGACTCACATCATTGAGTCAGTGATGCCATCCAGCCATCTCATCCTCTGTCGGCCCCTTCTCCTCCTGCCCCCAATCCCTCCCAGCATCGGAGTCTTTTTCAATGAGTCAACTCTTTGCATGAGATGGCCAAAGTACTGGAGTTTCAGCTTCAACATCATTCCTTCCAAAGAAATCCCAGGGCTGATCTCCTTTAGAATGGACTGGTTGGATCTCCTTGCAGTCCAAGGGACTCTCAAGAGTCTTCTCCAACACCATAGTTCAAAAGCATCAATTCTTTGGCACTCAGCCTTCTTCACAGTCCAACTCTCATATCCATACATAACCATAGGAAAAACCATAGCCTTGACCAGACGGACCTTTGTTGGCAAAGTAACATGCTTTTCAACATGCTCTATAGGTTGGTCATAACTTTTCTTCCAAGGAGTAAGTGTCTTTTAATTTTATAGCTGCAGTCACCATCTTCAGTGATTTTGGAGCTCAAAAAAATAAAGTCTGACATTGTTTCCACTGTTTCCCCATCTATTTCCCATGAAGTGATGGGACCAGATGCCATGATTTCACCATCTGCAGTGATTTTGGAGCCCAGAAAAATAAAGTCTGACACTGTTTCCGCTGTTTCCCCATCTATTTCCCATGAAGTGATGGGACCAGATGCCATGTTCTTAGTTTTCTGAATGTTGAACTTTAAGCCAGCTTTTTGGCTCTCCTCTTTCATTTTCATCAATATGCTTTTTAGTTCCTCTTCACTTTCTATCATAAGAGTGGTGTCATCTGCCTACGTGAGGTTATTGATATTCTCCCAGCAATCTTGATTCTAGCTTGTGCTTCTTCCAGTCCAGCATTTCTCATGATGTAGTCTGCATAGAAGTTAAATAAGCAGGGTGACAATGTACAGACTTGACATACTCCTTTTCCTATTTGGAACCAGTCTGTTGTTCCATGTCCAGTTCTAACTGTTGCTTCCTGACTTGCATACAGATTTCTCAAGAGGCAGGTCAGGTGGACTGGTATTCCCATCTCTTTCAGAATTTTCCACAGTTTATTGTGATCCACACAGTCAAAGGCTTTGGCATAGTCAATAAAGCAGAAATTGATGTTTTTCTGGAACTCTCTTGCTTTTTCCATGATCCAGCAGATATTGGCAATTTGATCTCTGGTTCCTTTGCCTTTTCTAAATCTAGCTTGAACATCAGGAAGTTGACAGTTCACGTATTGCTGAAGCTTGGCTTGGAGAATTTTGAGCATTACTTTACTAGCATGTGAGATGAGTGCAATTGTGCGGTAGTGTGAGCATTCTTTGGCATTGCCTTTCTTTGGGATTGGAATGAACACTGACCCTTTCCAGTCCTGTGGCCACTGCTGGTTTTTCAAATTTTCTGGTATATTGAGTGCAGCACTTTCACAGCAATCTCTTTCAGGATTTGAAAGAGCTCAACTGGAATTCTATCACCTCCACTAACTTTGTTCATAGTGATGCTTTCTAAGGCTCACTTGACTTCACTTTCCAAGATATCTGGCTCTAGGTGAATCATCACACCATTGTGATTGTCTGGGTCATGAAGAATTTTTTTGTACCATTCTTCGTGTATTCTTGCCACCTCTTCTTAATATCTTCTGCTTCTGTTAGGTCCATACCATTTCTGTCCTTTATCAAGCCCATCTTTGCATGAAATGTTTCCTTGTATCTCTAGTTTTCTTGAAGACATCTCTAGTCTTTCCCATTCTGTTGTTTTCCTCTGTTTCTTTGCACTGATCACTGAGGAAGGCTTTCTTATCTCTTCTACTATTCCTTGGAACTCTGCATTCCAAAGCTTATATCTTTCTTTTTCTCTTTGCTTTTCACCTCTCTTTTTGCACAACTATTTTTAAGTCTTTCTCAGACAGCCATTTTGCTTTTTTGCATTTCTTTTCCGTGGGGATGGTCTTAATCCTTGTCCCTTGTACAATGTCATGAACCTCCATCCATAGTTCATCAGGCACTCTATCATATCTAGTCCCTTAAATCTATCTCTCATTTCCACTATATAATCATAAGGGATTTGATCTAGGTCATACCTGAATGGTCTAGTGGTTTTCCCTACTTTCTTCAATTTAAGTCTGAATTTGGCAATAAAGAGTTCATGATCTGAGCCATAGTCAGCTCTTGGTCTTGTTTTTGTTGACTGTATAGAGCTTCTCTATCTTTGGCAGCAGAGAATATAATCAGTCTGATTTTGGTGTTGACCATCTGGTGATGTCCATGTGTAGGGTCTTCTCTTGTGTTGTTAGAAGAGGGTGTTTGCTGTGACCCATGCATTTTCTTGGCAAAATTCTATTAGTCTTTGCTGTGCTTCATTCTGTATTTCAGGGCCAAATTTTCCTGTTACTGCAGGTGTTTCTTGACTTCCTACTTTAGTTTTCCAGTCCCCTATAATGAACAGGACATCTTTTCTGGGTGTTAGTTCTGAAATGTCTTGTAGGTCTTCATAGAACCATTCAACTTCAGCTTCTTAATCATTACTGGTTGGGGCATACACTTGGATCCCAGTAATACTGAATGATTTGCCTTGGAAAGGAACAGAGATCAGTCTGTCATTTTTGAGATTGGTTCCAAGTGCTGCATTTCAAGCTCTTTTGTTGACCACGATGGCTACGCCATTTCTTCTAAGGGATTCCTGCCCACAGTAGTAGATATAATGGTCATCTGAGGTAAATTCACCTATTCTGGTCCATTTTAGTTCACTGATTCCTAGAATGTCAACATTCACTCTGGCCATCTCCTGTTTGACCACTTCCAATTATCCTTGAATCATGAACCTATCATTCCAGGTTCCTATTGTTAGGTATGTAGAATAGGGAAACGGAGTCCAAAATGGTGGTGGCTAAAAAAAAAAACAAACAAGGATGGTCAAACGAAGGTCCAAGGACCAGAGTGAAGACTTCAGGTAGAACAAACAGCACTCCTGGATAAGCCCAATTTGCATAGGGCAGGCCCAAGTGGAAGAAAACATATAAAAGGAAGAGCCAAAGTGCTCTCACTGTCTCTCTCTCTTTCTCTCCTGCGTGCATGCGCTCTTTCTCTCTCTCCCATTCTCCTGCTATCTTCTAAATAAAATAGAGCTGTAACGCTGATTTGCCTAAGAGCTGTAACACAGTTTGTCCAAGACCTGAGAGCTGTGACGCCCCGAGGGCTCTAATGTCCGTTGCTCCAAATCTTTGTTGTGACGAGACAAAGAACTGGGGAACATACACTCGCGTGACAGACCTAACAGAAGCAGAAGATATTCAGAAGAGATGACAAGAATACACTTAAGAACTATACAAAAAGATCTTTACAACTCAGATAATCACGATGGTATGATCACTCCCCTAGAGCCAGACATCCTGGTATGCGAAGTCAAGTGGGCCTTGGGAAGCATCACTATGAAAAAAGTTAGTGGAGGTGATGAAATTCCAGTTGAGCTATTTCAAATCATAAAAGATGATGCTGTGAAAGTGCTGCACTCAGTATGCCAGCAAATTTGGAAAACTCAGCAGTGTTCACAGAACTGGAAAAGGTGAATTTTCATTTCTAAAGAAAGGCAATGCCAAAGAATACTCAAACTACCACACAACTGCACTCATCTCACACACTAGTAAAGTAATGCCAAAAATTCTCCAAGCCAGGCTTCAGTAGTACATGAACCGTGAACTTCCAGATGTTCAAGCTGGTTTTAGAAAGGCAGATGAACCAGAGATAAAATTACCAACAGCTGTTGGATTATTGAAAAAGCAAGAGAGTTTCAGAAAAGCGTCTATTTCTGCTTTATTGATGATGCCAAAGCCTTTGACTGTGTGGACCACCACAAACTCTGGAAAATTGTTAAAGATATGGTAATACCGGACCACTTGACCTGCCTCTTGAGAAATCTAATGCAGGTCAGGAAGCAACAGTTAGAGCTGGACATGGAACAACAGACTGCTTCCAAATAGGGAAAGGAGTACGTCAAGGCTGTATATTGTTACCCTGCTTACTGAAGTGACTTAGCAGTAGCAGCAGCAGCTTATTTAACTTATATGCAGAGTACATTATGAGAAACGCTGGGCTGGTTGAAGCACAAGCTGGAATCAAGGTTGCCAGGAGCTTGTGGTGAAAACTTTAATTAATTTGGTCATACAACAAATATTCATAGAGAGTCTTCCATGTGCTAGACACTTTCCTAAGTGCTGGAGGAGAATCAATTGACAAAGACAAACATGGTTTTTGCTGGTTTAAGAACAAGATTTAGTTTTCTAGAAACAAAAGCCCTGGTTTTTAATATTTGCCAATCTCTCCATGTTCTATATTACCTGGCACTTAAGAACTCAAACATGACAACCATTATCCTTATCTTTATGTCCTGATCATAATTACCATCATTATTATGTATGATAGTGCTTTAACAACATACTAAAAAGAAACCATCATCTCTGGGTGGCACAGGAGGATGCCCAAGATACATATTCTTGAGTGAGTGTGTATATGTAAAGGTAAAGAAAAGCAGAGAAGGGTCTGCAGGGATACACACTGGATTTGGTATGGTTACCTCAAAAAGATATGATTGATTGAGACAAAGTTAACAAAACCTGTAAGTTTGAATTATGAGTCACGAGTATGGATTAATTTTATAATTTTTAAATAAATTTGCACTGTCCAAGTTGCACACGCAGAGCTGTCTCATCAGTCCAATGGTTACCAAACACATAGCAGATAGACAAACAGCAGTTACCAGAGTATACGACTCATTGTAGAATCGTTATTAAATAGTTATTGTTTTTCTGATGAAATTGACTTCAACTGTTGATAGAAGATGAAATAGAATCAAGACACTTGATAAGTATTCCAGTTGCTGCGAAGCAAACCACTCCTGTGGCTTAATGATAGTGTTTATTTTGCTCACAGATTTGCAGCTTGGGTGGGGTGGAGTCAGGGTGTGATAGGGACATTTTGTCTCTTTTCTACTGGACATCAGGTGGGGTGACGGGAAGCTGAAGGCAGAATCATCTGAAGGGCACTCAGGTATCTGGTAGCTGATGCTGTTGTCTGGGATGTGGCTGGAAAACCTCCACGTGGCCCTTCCATACGGCTGCTCATCTTTCCTGCAATATGGTGACCAGGTTCCAAAGGTGAGTGTCTCAAGAGAGAGTTGAATAGAAGCTGTGTCAATTTTTTTAACTTAACCTCCAAAGTCACAGAGATCACTTTCCTCACATTCTGTTCATCAAGGCAAAAAAGGAAAAATGAACTCTATCTCTTCATGGGCAAGTAGCAAGTTCTACAAGAGTACATGGGACTGAAAATACTAACATAGACATTTTTGGAAAATACAGACTGGCCCAGTAGGTCCTCTCTTCACTGTCATGATCTGTACTACACAGCTGAAGAGCAAAGATGGAAAACAGCTCCGAGCTGCTTGGCTGCCCAGCTGAATGTGAGTATTGCAGCTTTACCTTTACTCTGAAAACCATATTCCTGCATTGTGAGAGCTGTGAATTCTTATGTAAGGAACCAAAAGAATTTCAGTATTGTAGAAGGCAATGGGAACCCACTCCAGTACTCTTGCCTGGAAAATCCCATGGATGGAGGAGCCTGGTGGGCTGCAGTCCATGGGGTCGCTAGGAGTCAGACAGGACTGAGTGACTTCACTTTCACTTTTCACTTTCATGCATTGGAGAAGGAAATGGCAACCCACTCCAGTATTCTTGCCTGGAGAATCCCAGGGACAGGGGAGCCTGGTGGGAGGCCGTCTATGGGGTTGCACAGAGTCAGACACGACTGAAGCGACTTAGCAGAGTAGCAGTATTATTCATGCTTAGCACATCCATGATTTTTAAATCAGCTTTCTTGAGTACTGTCAAATTGATCAAGCCTAAAAGGCAGATTGACACATTATAGGGACAGTTAAAGTCTATTTTTATTGATTGGACTCAAGAAACTGGTGTATTATTTTTGCCTCTGAGCTTACGTCTCAAATACAACAAAAGAGCACAGAAAAGAGATTCATGAAAATGTATGACTTGCAACACAATTTCAGATATTCTCCTTAAATGCACATCGGTGTTCTTATAACCTACCAGCCACACTTTATTCAAGGCTATGTTAAGTTTAATATGTGAAAAGTCAGATGCATTTATCATTTTTTATTAAGGTTCATTAAGGATTCACTTGTATCCTTAGTGTCCTTGCTTCCCACTGTGGCATGCACGCAAGAAAACATATTAACAGTGGACTGATCACCAGGTATGTATAGATTACCCATAGAGTAACACTTAGAGAATTGTCAGAAAACAGCCAATTAATGGAGCCTACTAGGTTCACATTTCCCTTTATTTTATGATATGAATTATTAGCCTCAAATCAGCAGTAAATTAGATCTGCAGGGATTTTAATTTTTAGGAACTCTATTACTATTAATTTTTATTTCTTTGAACATAACCAAGTTCTTCTCTCATTTAAGAAGATGTAGTCATCATGTAACCAAAGTCTTAAACTAAGCTCTTTTGGTGATTGACATGTGAAAAATAAAAGAAAAACAGACTTTCACACTGCCTTTTAAAGTGTGAAAAAACAGTCTTTATTCACAGTTGGATAAATTAGTCAAAGTGAATTTTAACAAAGTTTTGCCCCCAAATATTTTCTTGTTTAGACTGAAGACAGCCATGAAACATTTCTTTTAAGCTCAGTCAACACTTCATTCTTTAGGAATTTTCTAGAGACTTAAAACTTCTTCCAGTCCTTTTTCTCCCATCAACTGCAGTGCCAAAGTAGCAAACAAAGCAAACTTGGTGCCTGTATCTTTCCTGAAACTGACATCATAAATGGAATTCAGATATTGTGACCCCCAAATACTTATGTTTATTGATGTGTCCTTGTAATGAACATTTACTGATAGGCCCAACTCAGACAATTTTTAAAACCATCAGTTAAGTCAGTAAACCTGATTGTCTTCAGTTTGCCTAGGGGAGCCTTTGTAAAAATACTGACTCTTGGACCCACTCTCCCAAAGTGCTGGCTCACAGGCCATGAATGAAGCCAAGAAATCCATACTCTTTAGAAGTTCCTCTTATAATTCTGGGTGTTGGCCCAGGGTGGGATTGACTGAATGGGAATATTTGCTAACTTTGAAGTAATTTTTGTAAGGTAAGATGTTCTGCCTTGATAGAGTTTTTATAGCTCAAAACAAAGTGATATTATGCTTGAATTTCTAACCTTATTACATTTTACAATAGGAATCCAGGCTTACCCTAAACTTTCATATATTTATAATAGAAGCTACAGCTTTATAAGCAAAATGGGGAAAGAAATTCTGGTTCATAAATCTCATCATTATTTTCCTCTTCAGCTTTGTGTTTGAGCTGAAATGTATTATATATATAAATGTTATATATAACGATTACTTTTATTATTTGGTAAACTTTTTTTCTAGATCCTTCAGGGCCCTCTAGCTGGAACTTGAAATAAAGGAACACCTATTAACAATTATTTATGGTTAGGGGATATGAATGGGGCTTGCCTCATAAAAGTGGAATTTTTTTGTGTGTAGAGCCACATAGGATACAAAAATATCTACAGATAGAGGAAACAGAAGAAACTAAGGCACAGATGCTTGAAGCTGCCTGGCACACTTCAGAATGGTGACTAGCTCAGTGTAGCCTGGATACAAGATAAATGGGAGATATCAGCGGCAGGGTGGAGGCAAGGAATTCCATCTTGGTTCTATTTCCCATTGTCTGGAATGGTTTTTTGAGGGAATACATTAAGATGGGTTCTGAATGTGCTTCTGGCCCTGAGATTGATTCAGTTCAGTTCAGTTCAGTCGCTCAGTCGTGTTCGATTCTTCGCAACTCCATGAATCACAGCACGCCAGGCCTCCCTGTCCATCACCAACTCCTGGAGGTCTCTCAGACTCACATCCATCAAGTCAGTGATACCATCCAGCCATCTCATCCTCTGTCGTCCCATTCTCCTCCTGCCCCCAATCCCTCCCAGCATCAGAGTGAAATGTGTATAAAAATCTACATTAATTTTTTGCTTATGGATGATCAGTTGTTCCAGCATCATTTATTGAAAATTGTCTTTATTGCATTGCTTTTACTCCTTTGTAGGTATCAATTGATTACATTTATGTGGGTCTATTTTTGGGCTCTCTATTGTGTTCTATTAATGTCAGATTTCAGTCCTTTAACTGTTATTCTTCTCCAAATCTTGTTGGCTACTCTGGGTCATTTGCCTTTCTGTATAAACTTTAAAATCAGATTGTTAAAATCCACAAAATAAGTTGCTGCAAGTTTAAGACTGCACTGAAGCTATTAGTTATGTTAGGAAGAACTGACATCTTGAGAAACTGAAATATTCCTATCTATGAACATAGATAATGGCTTGATTATTAAGTTTTTCTTGATTTTATTCATCACACGTTTGTGATTTTTCTCATATAGCTCCTATACATATTTGACTAGGTTTTACAGTCAAGTTCAGTTCAGTCACTCAGTTGTGTCCGAGTCTTTGCAACCCCATGTATTCCAGCATGCCAAGCCTCCCTGTCCATCACCAACTCCCAGAATTCACTCAGACTCATGTCCATCGAGTCAGTGATGCCATCCTGCCATCTCATGCTCTGTTGTCCCCTTCTCCTCCTGCCCTGAAAACTTCCCAGCATCAGAGACTTTTCCAATGAGTCAACTCTTCGCATGAGGCGGCCAAAGTACCAGAGTTTCAGCTTCAGCATCATTCCATCCAAAGATATCCCAGGGCTGATTTCCTTCAGAATGCACTGGTTGGATCTGCTTGCAATCCAAGGGACTGTCAAGAGTCTTCTCCAACACCACAGTTCAAAAACATCAATTTATTGGCACTCAACTTTCTTCACAGTCCAACTCTCACATCCACACATGACCACAGGAAAAACCATAGCCTTGACTAGACGAACCTTTGTTGGCAAAGTAATGTCTCTGCTTTTGAATATGCTATCTAGATTGATCATAACTTTTCTTCCAAGGAGTAAGCGTCTTTTAATTTCATGGCGCAATCACCATCTGCAGTGATTTTGGAGCCCCCCAAATTAAAGTCTGACACTTTTTCCACTGTTTCCACGTCTATTTCCCATGAAGTAATGGGACCGGATGCCATGATCTTCGTTTTCTGAATGTTGAGCTTTAAGCCAACTTTTTCATTCTCCTCTTTCACATTCTTCAAGAGGCTTCTTAGTTCCTCTTTCCTTTCTGCTACAAAGGTGGTGTCATCTGCATTTCTGAGGTTATCGATATTTCTCCTGGCAATCTTGATTCCAGCTTGTGTTTCTTCCAGCCCAGAGTTTCTCATGATGTACTCTGCATATAACTTAAATAAGCAGGGTGACAATATACAGCCTTGATGCACTCCTTTTCCTATTTGGAACCAGTCTGTTGTTCCATGTCTATTTCTAACTGTTGATTCCTTACCTGCTTATTGGTTTCCCAAGAGGCAGATCAGGTGGTCTGGTATTCCCATCATTTTCAAAATTTTCCACAGTTTATTGTGATCCATACAGTCAAAGGCTTTGGCATAGTCAATAAAGCAAAAATAGATGTTTCTCTGGAACTCTCATGCTTTTTCCATGATCCAGTGGAAGTTGGCAGTTTGATCTCTGGTTCCTCTGCCTTTTCTAAAACCAGCTTGAGCATCTGGAAGTTCACGGTTCACGTATTGCTGAAGCCTGGCTTGGAGAATTTTGAGCATTATTTTACTGCTGTGTGAGATGAGTGCAATTTTGTGGTAGACTGAACATTCTTTGACATTGCATTTCTTGGGGATTGGAATGAAAACTGACCTTTTCCAGTCCTGTGGCCCCTGCTGAGTTTTCCAAATTTGTTGGCATATTGAGTGCAGCATTTTCACAGTATCATCTTTCAGGATTTGAAATAGCTCAACTGGAATTCCATCACTTTTGCTAGTTTTGTTTGTAGCGATGCTTTCCAAAAGCCACTTGACTTCACACTCCAGGATGTCTGGCTCTAGGTGAGTGATCATACTATCTTGATTATCTTGGTCTTGAAGATATTTTTTGTACAGTTTTTCTGTGTATTCTTGCCTCCTCTTCTTAATATCTTCTGCTTCTGTTGGGGCCATACCATTTCTGTCCTTTACTGAGCCCATCTTTATGTGAATTGTTCCCTTAGTATCTCTAATTTTCTTGAAGAGATCTCTAGTCTTTTCCATTTTGTTGTTTTCCTCTATTTCTTTGCATTGATCACTCAGGGAAGCTTTCTTATCTCTCCTTGCTATTCTTTGGAACTCTGAATTCAGATGCTTATATTTTTCCTTTCCTCATTTGCTTTTCACTTTTCTTTTCTCAGCTATTTGCAAGCCTTCCCCAGACAGTCATTTTGCTTTTTTGCATTTTTTTTTTTCCATGGGACGGTCTTGTTCCCTGTCTCCTGTACGATGTCAATAAACTCCATCCATAGTTCATCAGGAACTCTATCTATCAGATCCAGTATCTTAAAGCTATTTCTCACTTCCACTGTATAGTCATAAGGGATTTGATTTAGATCATACCTGAATGGTCTAGCAGTTTTCCCTGCTTTCTTCAATTTAAGTATGACTTTGTCAATAAGGTTTTCATGATCTGAGCCACATCAGCTCCTGGTCTTTTTTTTTTTTTTTTTTTTAACTGTATAGAGCTTCTCCATCTTTGGCTGAAAAGAATATAATCAATTTTATTTAAGTGTTGACCATCTGGTGAGGTCAGAGGCGGCAGCCAGGAATGCCAGGCTGCGACAGTGCAGGAGCAGCCGAGAGGAGCTACCCCTCAGCGGAAGCCAGGGGCAGTGGCCAGGAGGAGCTACCCCCCACCAGAGGCTGGAGGCGGCAGTTGGGAGGAGCAACCCCAAGTCCAAGTCAGGTGGCTGCGAGGGCACAGGAGGGCATAGAGGAACTATTCCACGTTCAATGTCAAGAGGGGCAGCAGTGACGAGATACCCTTCATTCAAGGTAAGGAGCAGTGGCTACAGTTTGTTGGAGCAGCCATGAAGTGATACCCCGCATCAAGGTAAGAGAAATCTAAGTAAGATGGTAAGTAATGCAAGAGGGCATCAGAGGGCAGATACACTGAAATCATAATCACAGAAAACTAGGCAATCTAATCACACTAGGACCACAGCCTTGTCTAACTCAATGAAACTAAGCTGTGACCATGGGACCACTCAAGATGGGCAGTTAATGGTGGACAGGTCTGAAACAATGTGGCCCACTGGAGAAGGGAATGGCAAACCACTTCAATATTCTTGCCTTGAGAACCCCATGAACAGTAGGAAAAGGCAAAATGATAGGATACTGAAAGAGGAACTCCTCAGGTCAGTACGTGCCAAATATACTACTGGAGATCAGTGGAGAAATAACTCCAGAAAGAATGAAAGGATAGAGCTAAAGCAAAAACAATACACAGCTGTGGATGTGACTGGTGATAGAAGCAAGGTCTGATGCTGTAAAAAGCAATATTGCATAGGAACCTGGAATGTCAGGTCCATGAATCAAGGCAAATAGGAAGTGGTCAAACAAGAGATGGCAAGAGTGAACATCAACATTCTGAAAATCAGTGAATTAAAATTGAATGGAATGGATGAATTTAACTCAGATGACCATTATATCTATTACTGAAGACAGGAATCCCATAGAAGAAATGGAGTAGCCATCATGGTCAACAAAAGAGTCTGAAATGCAGTACTTGGATGCAATCTCAAAAACAACAGAATGATCTCTGTTCGTCTCCAAGGTAAACCATTCAATATCACAGTAATCCAAGCTTATTCCCAACCAGTAACACTGAAGAAGCTGAGGTTGAACAGTTCTATGAAGACCTAGAAGACCTTTTAGAACTAACATCCAAAAAAGATATCTTTTTCATTATAGGGGACTGGGATGCAAAAGGAGAAAGTCAAGAAAGACCTGGAGTAACAGGCAAATTTGGCTTGGAATACAGAATGAAGCGTAGCAAAGACAAATAGAGTTTTGCCAAGAAATTGTGCTGGTCATAGCAAACACCCTCTTCCAACAACACAAGAGAAGACTACACATGGACATCACCAGATCGTCAACACTGAAATCAAATTGATTAGATTTATACCAAATTATTTCATTTTTTGATACTAATATATATCATAAAGAGTTTCAAATTTCAAATTCCACTTGTTTTAGTGGAATTGACATTTTTCCTCATAACAGTCCAAATAATTACATAAATTCTAATAAACTGGTACAGTTACCAAAATTCACCTTACTGAAATAGGTAAATTTCAAAAACTATTATTGTGGAAACAATTGCGACACTTCATTTAAACAAAAATTCTAATTCAGTCAAAGTATTATCAGTTCAGTTCAGTCGCTCAGTGGTGTCCGACTCTTTGCGACCTCATGAATCACAG
>SJYC01025016.1:0-12172 GCA_006408675.1 Madoqua kirkii | reverse complement strand
TTGGCAGCAGAGAATATAATCAGTCTGATTTTGGTGTTGACCATCTGGTGATGTCCATGTGTAGGGTCTTCTCTTGTGTTGTTAGAAGAGGGTGTTTGCTGTGACCCATGCATTTTCTTGGCAAAATTCTATTAGTCTTTGCTGTGCTTCATTCTGTATTTCAGGGCCAAATTTTCCTGTTACTGCAGGTGTTTCTTGACTTCCTACTTTAGTTTTCCAGTCCCCTATAATGAACAGGACATCTTTTCTGGGTGTTAGTTCTGAAATGTCTTGTAGGTCTTCATAGAACCATTCAACTTCAGCTTCTTAATCATTACTGGTTGGGGCATACACTTGGATCCCAGTAATACTGAATGATTTGCCTTGGAAAGGAACAGAGATCAGTCTGTCATTTTTGAGATTGGTTCCAAGTGCTGCATTTCAAGCTCTTTTGTTGACCACTTATTTCAGGGCCAAATTTTCCTGTTACTGCAGGTGTTTCTTGACTTCCTACTTTAGTTTTCCAGTCCCCTATAATGAACAGGACATCTTTTCTGGGTGTTAGTTCTGAAATGTCTTGTAGGTCTTCATAGAACCATTCAACTTCAGCTTCTTAATCATTACTGGTTGGGGCATACACTTGGATCCCAGTAATACTGAATGATTTGCCTTGGAAAGGAACAGAGATCAGTCTGTCATTTTTGAGATTGGTTCCAAGTGCTGCATTTCAAGCTCTTTTGTTGACCACGATGGCTACGCCATTTCTTCTAAGGGATTCCTGCCCACAGTAGTAGATATAATGGTCATCTGAGGTAAATTCACCTATTCTGGTCCATTTTAGTTCACTGATTCCTAGAATGTCAACATTCACTCTGGCCATCTCCTGTTTGACCACTTCCAATTATCCTTGAATCATGAACCTATCATTCCAGGTTCCTATTGTTAGGTATGTAGAATAGGGAAACGGAGTCCAAAATGGTGGTGGCTAAAAAAAAAAACAAACAAGGATGGTCAAACGAAGGTCCAAGGACCAGAGTGAAGACTTCAGGTAGAACAAACAGCACTCCTGGATAAGCCCAATTTGCATAGGGCAGGCCCAAGTGGAAGAAAACATATAAAAGGAAGAGCCAAAGTGCTCTCACTGTCTCTCTCTCTTTCTCTCCTGCGTGCATGCGCTCTTTCTCTCTCTCCCATTCTCCTACTATCTTCTAAATAAAATAGAGCTGTAACGCTGATTTGCCTAAGAGCTGTAACACTGTTTGTCCAAGACCTGAGAGCTGTGACGTGCCGAAGGCTCTAATGTGTGTTGCTCCAAGTCTTTGTTGTAATGAGACAAAGAACTGGGGAACATACACTTGCGTGACACTATGCAATACTGCTCTTTTACAGCATTGGACCTTGCTTCTATCACCAGTCACATCCACAGCTGGGAATTGTTTCTGCTTTGGCTCCAAAGCATTCTTTCTGGAGTTATTTCTCCCCTGATCTCTAGTAGCATATTGGGCACCTACCAACCAGGGGAGTTCCTCTTTCAGTATCCTATCATTTTGCCTTTTCATACTGTTCATGGGGTTCTCAAGGCAAGAATACCGAAGTGGTTTGCCACCCCTTCTCCAGTGGACCACATTCTGTCAGACCTCTCCACCATGACCCGCTCATCTTGTGTGTCCCCATGGGCATGGCTTAGTTTCATTGAGTTAGACAAGGCTGTGGTCTTAATGTGATTAGATTGACTAGTTTTCTGTGAGTGTGGTTTCAGTGTGTCTGCCCTCTGATGCCCTCTTGCAACACCTACTGTTTTACTTGGGCTTCTTTTACCTTGGACGTGGGGTATCTCTTCATAGCTGCTCCAGCAAAGCGCAGCTGCTGCTCTTTACCTTGAATGAGGGGTATCTCCTCACTGCCACCCTTCCTGACCTTGAACATGGAATAGCTCCTCTAGGCCCTTCTGTGCCCTAGCAGCCACCGCTCCTTGGATGTGGGGTTGCTCCTCCCTGCTGCCGCCCCTGGCCTCGGGTGTGGGGTAGTTCTTCTCGGCTGTTCCTGTGCTATCACAGCATGGCACTCTTGGCCGCCACTCACTTCCCTGGTGGCTCAGATGGTAAAGAATCTTTCTACAGTGTGGGAGACCTGGATTTGATCCCTGGGTTGGGAAGTTCCCTGGAGAAGGAAATGGCAACCCACTCTAGTACTCTTGCCTAGAAAATCCCATGGGTGGAGGAGCCTGGTGTATGGGGTCACAAAGAGTCGGGCACAACTGAGAGACTTCACAAGAATACTAGGGAGAGTTGCTATTCCTTCCTCCATAGTATCTTTCTGACTCCAGGACAGAACCTGGGCTTCCTACATGGCAGGTAGATTCTTTACCATCTAAGCCACCAAGGAAGCCTGGTTAGTTTTGCAGAACTAAAACTCCCAAAAAATGGAAGATGAAAACTTGATGAAGCATTCTTCATTCTAGAGAGAAGGTCATAGTTTGATTACCTTGAGAACCACAGAAGTCATCAGAGACCACCAGAGTCCAGATCAAAGGAATACCAGCTCTGCACATACCTTGATCCTTATCAGTTACTCTTCCCTTCAACCATTGTAAAACTCCTCACCAATCCCCCCTGGATGGGGAAAGTTTTTGAAGGCATGACCTCACTGTGTCCCCTTTGCCTAGCAAAGCAATAAAGCTATTCTTTCCTACACAACCAAAACTCTTGTCTCTGAGACTGAATTCAACACTGCTGCCTAGAGGCTGAGTTTTCAGCATCAAAAGTGAGCAAATGGTAGCAAAGGAGAAGGTGGGGTGGAATGGTGCTGAAAGACATCAGGCAACTGACTCTTTTTTGTGAACATCTCTGGGCACACAGAATGGCACCAGAGAGTGGAGGACAGTCCCTACGTACTAAATGAAAGTAATGGTTAAAGATGCTGGAATAGCCCTTTGTAGAATTTAGTAAACTGAACAGAGATCTGAATAAATCATAGGGATGGATGGAAACTGAATTGACAGCATTATATTGCATTCCAGGAAAAGTCAGTCATCCAACTGGTTTTCCACATATTCTAGGCACCGTGCTAGACTGTGGAGATATATCAAAGTAAAAAGATTGGCACGTGAACACATTTTTAGCTGAGTTTCTCTTTGTGATGATTTATTTTTAAGTCTGAAAATAATAAAACCAATTGGGTATAATAGAACGCAATTTCATTTTGGAAACACATTGACTCTCCAAAACAAAGTATTGTTCAATAGTAAACAAGTAGTATAATTCAGATTTAATTGCCAACTAAGTCAATTATTCATTAAATTTGAAATGGAAGAAATGAGTAACATGGGTTATGGATATCAATAGATGTCAAACAACTTTTCTTTCTTTTAACATAATCTTTCTTGGAATTAACTAAGTAGCAAAATTACTGCATTGGAGAATTGTAATCTATGATTAACAAGAAGTAGAAAATCTAAAACTGTGAAGTAGTCAAAACCGAAAATAGTGATCAAAAGGCAGGAAGCCAGAAGATAAAAGCCTGGATTGTCTTGGAGGGTGATGGTCCTAGTTTTGCCAAAATACTAGCTGCTGCTGCTGATAGCAAGACTCTTAAGGGCAGGTCTTCTGATCTGAGTCAAGCAAAATAAGTCTTTTGATTTCAGAGGCTGAAGAGACTGGTAGAAACCAATACCTCCTACGGGAAGAGGGTGTCAGGTAGCCTAGATTTTCCCAGTTACCATCCTATCAGTTGATGGAAGGATTCAAACTACATAAAAGTCTGTCATTTATTTAGTTTCATACAGGAGACCTAGAGAGAATAAAGATTGTGAATAAAAACTGAAAGATCCAAGTTCACTAGAAACTTTGTCATAAATTAAGAAACAAACAAGGTTGGTGCCTATTTTAATAAGAAAGGAAGGAGGAAATAAAGAGAGAGAAATATCAATTTTAATTAAAAATTTTAATGAAAAATATATCTATTTGGTCATTTAGATGATGAAAATATATTTCTCATATAGATTTAGTTTTCCTCCATGATTTCAGGGGCTTATCTTCTAAAATTCTTGGACTTTTCTGAGTGAAAAGAGCAATGGGAAAAACTTTTGCTGTAATATTTGGTTTCCTGTCCTCAGTTTCTGAAGTCTTTTCAGAGCTATAAAGGTGAAATGGGTATCTTATTGTTCATAACAAATTCCTGTTTGGCACAACTGGGTTTATGTTAGTGAGGTGACTTTTGGAAAGAATATAAGGATAGGGGCTGGTTGCCACAGGAACCAAGCTTGATTCAGTTCAGACTTCAGTTCAGTCACTAAGTCGTGTCCAACTCTTTGTAACCCCATGGACTGCAGCACGCCAGGCCTCCCTGTCCATCACCAGCTCCAGGAGTTCACTCAAACTCATGTCCACCGAGTCAGTGATGCCATCCAGCCATCTCATCTTCTGTTGTCCCCTTCTCCTCCTGCCCCCAATCCCTCCCAGCATCAGGGTCTTTTTCCAATGAGTCAGCTCTTTGCATGAGGTGGCCAAAGTATTGGAGTTTCAGCTTTAGCATCAGTCCCTCCAATGAGCACCCAGGACTGATCTCCTTTAGGATGGACTGGTTGGATCTCCTTGCAGTCCAAGGGACGCTCAAGGTGAGAGTCTTCTCCAACACCATAGTTCAAAAGCATCAATTCTTCAGCACTCAGCCTTCTTCACAGTCCAACTCTCACATCCATACATGACCACTGGAAAAATCATAGCCTTGACTAGATAGACCTCTGTTGACAAAGTAATGTCTCTGCTTTTTAATATGCTATTTAGATTGGTCATAACTTTTCTTTCAAGGAGTAAGTGTCTTTTTATTTCATGGCTGCAGTCACCATCTGCAGTGATTTTGGAGCCCCCCAAAATAAAGTCTGCCATTGTTTCCACTGTTTCTCCATCTATTTCCCATGAAGTGATGGGACCAGATGCTATGATCTCTTTGTTGTTTTCTGAATGTTGAGCTTTGAGCCAACTTTTTCTTTCTCCTCTTCCACTTTCATCAAGGGGCTCTTTAGTTCTTCTTCACTTTTTACCGTAAGGGTGGTGTCATTTGCATATTTGAGGTTATTGATATTTCTCCCGGCAATCTTGATTAAAGCTTGTGCTTCCTCCAGCTCAGCATTTCTCATGATGTACTCTGCATATAAGTTAAATAAGCATGGTGACAGTATATAACCTTGATGTACTCCTTTTCCTATTTGGACCCACATCCAAGGTCATAAAAACCCCAGTAAGATAGTAGGCACTGGAGTGGCTGTGAAGAGCTACCCCACATCCAAGGGCAAAGGATAAGCCCCAGCAAGATGGTAGGAGGGGCAAATTCGTGTTTAGAATCAAACCCCATTCCCACCAGAGATGCTCAGAGGGCTCAAATAACCTTATGTGCACCAGGACCCAGGGACCTCACAGAGACTGAGACAAAACTGTGTTTGAGCATTTCCTGTGGAGGTACGGGTCAGCAGAGGTCTGCCTCAGGGACAGGGGCTCTGACTGTGGATATGGCATAAATCCTCTTGGAGGAGGTCACCATTAACCCTACTATAGAGCTGCTGGAACTTACATAGGACTGGGGAAAGGACTCTTGAAAGGCACAACAGAACCTTGTGCACCAGGGCCCAGGAGAAATGAACAGGGACCCCCACAGGAGATTTGCCTGTGGGTGTTCGGGAGTCTCTGGTGAAGGCATGGGTCCATGGTGGCCTGCTGGAAGGTTGGGGACATAGACTGCAGCAGCGCATGCCTGGGATCTTTTGAGGGAGGTCACCATTAGCTTCATTACCTCACTATAGTTTGTCCCCATGTCAATAGCAGGGAGGGAACACAGCTCCATCCATCAAGAGAAGATTGGATTAAAGATTTACTGAGCATGACCCCACCCATCAGAACAAGATCCAGTATCCCTCTCAATCAGTCTATCCCATCAGGAAGCTTTCATAAGCCTCTTATCCTTCTCTATCAGGGGGCAGACAGATTGAAAAACACCATCACAGAAAACTAACCAATCTAATAATATGGATTGCCATTTCCTTCTCCAGGGAATCTTCCCGACCCAGGGATTGAACCCAGGTCGCCCACATTAGAGGCAGACGCTTTAACCTCTGAGCCACCAGGGAAGCCCAATATGGACCACAGCCTTGTCTAACTCAATAAAACTATGAGCCATGCCCTGTAGGGGCACCCAAGATGGACAGGTCATGGTGGAGGGTTCTGACAAAATGTGGTCCACTGGAGAAGGGAATTGCAAATCACTTCAGTATTCCTGTCTTGAGAACTCCATGAAAAGTATGAAAAGGCAAAAAGATAGGACACTAAAAAATGAACTCCCCAGGTTGGTAGGTGCCCAATATGCTACTGGAGATCAGTGGAGAAATAGCTCCAGAAAGAACGAAAAGATGAAGCCAAAGCAAAAACAACACCCACTTGTAGATGTGACTGGTGTTGGAAGCAAAGTCCAGTACTGTAAAGAGCAATACTGCATAGGAACCTCGAATGTTAGATACATGAATCAAGGCAAATTGGAAGTGATCAAACAGGTGATGGCAAGAGTGAACATTGATATTTTAGGAATCAGCGAACTAAAATGGACTGGAATGGGTGAATTTAATTCAGATGATCATTATATCTACTAATGTGAGCAAGAATCCCTTAGAAGAAATGGAGTAGCCATCATAGTCAACAAAAGAGTCCAAAATGTGGTACTTGGATGCAGTCTCAAAAATGACAGAATGATCTCTGTTTGTTTCCAAGGCAAACCATTCAGTATCACAGTAATCCAAGTCCATGCTCCGACCAGTAATGCTGAAGAAGCTGAAGTTGAACAGTTTTATGAAGATCTACAAGACCTTCTAGAATTAACACCCCCAAAAGATGTCCTTTTCATTATAGGGGACTGGAATGCGAAAGTAGGAAGTCAGGAAACATATGGAGTAACAGGCAAATTTAGCCTTGGAGTACAGAATGAAGCATGGCAAAAAGCATTCTCTGCCAAGAGAATGCACTGGTCATAGCAAACACCCTCTTCCAACAACACTAGAAAAGACTGCACATGGACATAACCAGATGATCAACACTGAAATCCGATTGATTATATTCTTTGCAGCCAAAGATGGAGAAGCTCTATACAGTTAGCAAAAACAAGACCAGGAGCTGACTGTGGCTCAGATCATGAACTCCTTATTGCCAAATTCAGACTTAAATTGAAGAAAGTAGGGAAAACCACTAGACCATCCAGGTCTAAATCAAATCCCTTAAAATTATACAGTAGAAATGAGTTAGATTTAAGGGACTACATCTGATAGACAGTGCCTGATGAACTATGGACAGAGGTTCATGACATTGTACAGGAGACAGGGAGTGAAACCATCCCCCAAAAAAGAAATGCAAAAAGACAAAATGGCCATCTGAGGAGGCCTTACAAATAGCTGTGAAAAGAAGAGAGGTGAAAGGCAAAGGAGAAAAGGAAAGATAGGCCCATTTGAATGCAGAGTTCCAGAAAATAGCAAGGAGAGATAAGAAAGCCTTCCTCAGTGACCAAGGCAAAATCCTGATTAGAGGGTTGAAATTGTCAGTCCCACTCATTGATTTCCAGGGAGAGGATGAGGGCTAGAAGTTGAATCAGCACTAATGGCCAATGAGTTAACCAGTTATGCTTGTATAAGAAAACCTCCATAAGAATCCCAAAGGATGGGATTGGGAGGGCTTCTGGGTTAGAAAACATGTAAAAGTGATGGGAGAGTGGCCACTGATGAGGACTCAGAAGTTCTATGTTCTTTCCCTATACTTTGCCCTCTGCCTCTCATCCACTTGGTTATTCCTGTTATTTTATAATCAACCTGAGATCTAGTTTAAAAAAGAGAGAGAGAGAGAGAGAGAGAGAGAGAGAGAGAGAGAGAGAGAGAGAGAAGAAAAGATGGACGGGAAGGGAAGAAATACTCCTCTCTATTTTGCCACAGGACTCATTGGTGCTTCAGCAGCATAAACTTTCTGAGGTATGAGACCCTGAAAAAGAGGTGACAACAGTTTTGGAGGATGAAGCAGGAAAGCCTCGGTAGCATCCATGCTGAACTGGCTTAAACAGTAAACTGGCTTAAACTGGCTGGGACAGTATTCCTAAAACAGGGGCTCAGGGAATGTGAGCTGTGCCTGTCAGGGGCCGTGTTGTACTTGATGATCTTATTTCTGAATACATGTGAGAAAACCTTGGGGAGTTTCAGAAATTAAGTGGTGGGGAAAATGTTTATAATGATTGAGAGCTCTCTAATAGCAGGTGGGAACTGGATCAAACAAGCTAAATATGGGTTATTAATGCCAAAATGACCCATTTATTATCAGTCAGCCCACTGGTCTCAAGACTGACTGGGAGATAAAGGTTGTACCACACACATAATCAGTCTCTAAATCAATGAAATGTGAATATTATGGCTCTGTTGAGTAGTGTGGAAAAACTATTGTGTAAATGTTTTCAACCTAATTCAGCAGAGAGCTCTAGAAGCTCATAATATATCAAGACCTTTAGCACTGAAAATGTTCAGTGGTGCCATATTTATTTAATATAAAGGAAGAGTAAAAGCCTGAGGACTAAACACCATACTAGGCAGCAGACACTGGAGTAAATTAAAAAAATAATTCTAGAATCAAATAGCTACATAAAAATTTTGTAACCGCTAATGTCAAAGTGTCATGTGGCTAGCAGAAATCAAAGACAGACCTAACTAGAGAAAGCCTGTGCAAAGCAATAAAGACCCAATGCAGCCAAATATTAATTAATTAATTAAAAAATAAACTTTTATATATACAAGGATTCCCATTGTCATCACTTTCGTTCAACATAGTATTGGAAGTCATATATGTACATTATATATATGAGAGAACACACCTCAACATAAAATAAGGGCATCAACAAGAACCTATGGCTAACAAATTTAATGTTGCATGTGTGTGTTAGTGGATCAGTCATGCCAAACTCTTTGAGACCCCACGTACTGTTGCCTGCCAGGCTCCTCTGTCCATGGAATTCTCCAGGCAAGAATACAGGACTGAGTAGCCATTCCCTTCTCCAGGGGATCTTCCTGACCCAACAACTGAACCTGGGTCTCCTGCATTGCAGGCAGACTCTTCACCATCTGAGCCTCCAGGGTAGCCCTCAATGGCACAAAGCTGAAAGTTTTCTCTCTAAAAATAGGAAGAAGACAAGGATACAAGAAGACTGTCATCACTTGCATTCAACATAGTACTGGAAGTCCTAGCCACAGCAAATAGTCAAGAAAAAGAAACAAAACCATCCAGATTGAAAAGAAAGAGTAAACTGTGTCTATTCGCAGACTACATGGTATTATATACAGGAAATCCTGAAGGATCCACCAAAACACTATTAGAACTAATAGTCATTTTCAAAGTTGCAGGATACAAGTTCAATCTATAAAAATTAGTGGCATTTTTATACACTACTATGAATTATCAGAGAACTTAAGAAAACAATATCATTTATAATTGCATCAAAAGAATAAAATATCTAGTCATAAATTTAACCAAGGAAGTGAATGACTTGTACACCAAAACTCTTAGACATTGATTAAAGAAACTGAGGGGCTTCCTATGTGGTGCTAGTGGTAAAGAACCCACCAGCCAATGCAAGAGATTTAAGAGATGCAATCTCAATTCTTGTGTTGAAAGATCCTCTGGAGAAGGAAGTGGAAACCCACTCCAGTATCCCCCCCTGAAGAACTCCATGGACTGAGAACTTAAGAAAACAATATCATTTATAATTGCATCAAAAGAATAAAATATCTAGTCATAAATTTAACCAAGGAAGTGAATGACCTGTACACCAAAACTCTTAGACATTGATTAAAGAAACTGAGGGGCTTCCTATGTGGTGCTAGTGGTAAAGAACCCACCAGCCAATGCAAGAGATTTAAGAGATGCAATCTCAATTCTTGTGTTGAAAGATCCTCTGGAGAAGGAAGTGGAAACCCACTCCAGTATCCCACCCTGAAGAACTCCATGGACAGAGGAGCCTGGTGGGCTACAGCCCATGGTATTGCAAAGAGCTGGACAAAACTGAAGCAACTTAGTAATAGCAATTAGCAAAAAAATTGAAAAGGACATAAATAAATAGAATATTCTTTGCTCACAAAAGTAAGAATTAATATTATCAAAATGTCCATATTACCCAGAGTAATGTATAGATTCAATGCAATCCCTAATTAAATCCAGTGTCATTTTTCACAGGTATATAACAAAATAATCCTAAAATTAGTTGAAGCAATAAAAGACCTTGAAAAGCCAATCTTGAGACATGCTTGAGAAAGAAGAATAAATCTGAACATATCACACATATCCTGATTTCAAACTACATTAAAAAGCTAATGGCAATCAAAATAATATGATACTGGTATAAGAACACACATAGATCAATGAAACAGATTAGAGAACTCAGAAATAAACCCACACATGCATGGTCAGTTAATTAACTGCAAAGGAGATGAGAATAATGCAATGGGAAAGGATAATCTCTTCAATAATGGTACTGGGGAAACTGGACATATGCTTTAGCTATGTGTTAAAGAATAAAATGGCCTATCATCTTCACCATGCACAAAAATCAACTCAGAATGGATCAAATGAAGCAAGGACCTGAAACCATAAAACCAGAAGTGAGCTCCTTGATATTGGTCCTGGCAATGATATTTTTGGATTTGATACCAAGAGCAAAGGCAATGAAGCAAAAATACATGTGTAACTTCATCAAACTAAAAAAATTCTACACAGCAAAATAAAGCATTGGACAAAAAAAAAAGAAAAAAGGAAAGACAGCCCTAGAATAGGAGAAAATATTTGCAAATCACACATCTGATAAGGTGTTAATATCCAAAATATACAAGGAACTCAATTAACTCAGTAGCACAAAAAACAACTCAGTTTAAAGATGAGAATGCGTGTGTTTTCACTCAGTCATGTCCGACTCTTTTGTGACCCCATGGACTAGCCTGCCAGGCTCCCCTGTCCATAGAGTTTTCCAGACAAGAATTCAGTTCAGTCACTCAGTCGTGTCCAAATCTTTGTGACCCCGTGGATTGCAGCATGCCAGGCCTCCTTGTCCATCACCAACTCCCGGAGTTCACCCAAACTCATGTCCATTGAGTTGGTGATACCATCCAACCATCTCATCCTCTGCCATCCCCTTTGCCTCCTGCCCTCAATCTTTCCCAGCATCAGGGTCTTTTCAAATGAGTCAGCTCTTCACATTAGCTGGCCAAAGTATTGGAGTTTCAGCTTCAACATCAGTCCTTCTAATGAACATTCAGGACTGATCTCCTTTCAGTTCAATTCAGCTCAGTTCAGTCGCTCAGTTGTGTCCAACTCTTTGCGACCTCATGAACTGCAGCACACCAGGCCTCCCTGTCCCTCACTAACTCCCGGAGTTCACTCAAACTCTTTACTAGGGCCTAAATAAATATTGTTCCAAAGAGAGACATCATATAAATGGCTTACAGATATGTAAAAAAGTTTTCAACATCAATAATCTTCAGAGAAATGCAAATCGAAAGCGCAGTGGGATGTAACCTCACACTTTTTAGGGCAGCTATTATCAAAAAGACAAGAGGCAACATATAATGGTGAGAATCTGCAGAAAAGGGAACACTTGTGCACTGTTGATGGGGATGTAAGCTAGTGTAGCCACTATGGAAAACATTATGAAGGTTTTTCAATAAATTAAACATAGAACTGTTATATGATCCAGCAATCACACTTATGGAATATATATCCAAAGAAAACAAAATCATTATCTCAAAGAGGTATTTACACTCTCATGTTTATGCCACATTATTCATAATAACCAAGGTTTGTAAACCAAAGTGTTCATCAGCAAATTAATTAATATCATATGTATATATATAACTCTATTATTGATCCCTTTATATATATATATATACATGCTATCTATCCATCTCACATATACATGGATATTATTCAGCCTTAGAAAGAAATTCCTGTTATTGCAACATGATTGAAACTGGAGAGAATAATGTCAAGTGAAATAAGCCAGAGAAGGAAAATACTGTATAGTTTCATTTTGCTTATATGTAGAAACTAAAAATAAAGTCAATCTCATAGAAACAGAAAGTAAGAAAAAAAAAGTAGTTACTAGGATGGGGTAATGAGAAGAATAAGAATCTGGTATA
>SJYC01025014.1:0-51681 GCA_006408675.1 Madoqua kirkii | reverse complement strand
TCACCAACCTAGATAGCATATTCAAAAGCAGAGACATTACTTTGCCGACTAAGGTCTGTCTAGTCAAGGTTTTTCCAGTGGTCATGTATGGATGTGAGAGTTGGACTATGAAGAAGGCTGAGCACTGAAGAATTGATGCTTATGAACTGTGGTGTTGGAGAAGACTCTTGAGAGTCCCTTGGACTGAAAGGAGATCAGACCTGGGATTTCTTTGGAAGGAATGATGCTAAAGCTGAAACTCCAGTACTTTGTCCACCTGATGTGAAGAGTTGACTCATTGGAAATTACTCTGATGCTGGAAGGGATTGGGTGCAGGAGGAGAAGGGGACGACAGAGGATGAGATGGCTGGATGGCATCACGGACTCGATGAACGTGAGTCTGAGTGAACTCTGGGAGTTGGTAACGGACAGGGAGGCCTGGCGTGCTGAGATTCATGGGGTCGCAAAGAGTTGTACACGACTGAGTGCCTGAAGTGAACTGATTGTATTCAGTGCTCCTGACCCCAAAGCAGGCCACTGTTGACCCTCGTCTCTGCTGGAAACTCCTGAATACTTACAGGTAAGTCTGTCTTAGGCTCTTGCGGGTCAATGCTCCTTCCTCCTTGGTCTGGGTGCATACAAAGTTTTGTTTGTGCCCTCTGAAAATCTGTTGTCTCAGTCTTGTGAAAGTTCTGTAATCAAATACCACTGGCCTCCAAAGTCAAATTCCCTGTGTGTTCTCAGTGCCATTACTGGATCCCTGGGTTGGGAAGTCTATTGTGAGTCCTAGAACTTATGTAACAGTGAAGAACACTGGGAGAAATGGAGTAACCCTCACAGTCAACCAAAGAATCTGAAATTCAGTTCTTGGACTCAGTCTCAGAATGATCTCTGTTCGTTTCCACGGCAAAACTTTCTATATCACAGTAATCCAACTCTATGCCCCAACCACTAATGCTGAAGTTGAACAGTTCTATAATCACATACAAGACTTTCTAGAACTAATATCAAAAAAAAGAAGGCCTTTTTCATCACAGGGGACTGGAATGCAAAAGTAGAAAGTGAAGAGATACCTGGAATAACAGGCAAGTTTGGCCTTGGAGTACAAAATGAAATGGGGCAGAGGCTAACAGAGTTTTATCAAGAGAATCAGTTCAGTTCAGTTCAGTTGCTCAGTGATGTCTGATTCTTTGTGACCCCATGAATCGCAGCATGCCAGGCCTCCCTGTCCATCACCAACTCCCAGAGTTCACTCAGACTCATGTCCATCAAGTTAGTGATGCCATCCAGCCATCTCATCCTCTGTCATCTCTTTCTCCCCCTGCCCCCAATCCCTCCCAGCAGCAGAGTCTTTCTCAGTGAGTCAACACTTTGCATGAAGTGGCCAAAGTACTGGAGTTTCAGCTTTAGCATCATTCCTTCCAAAGAAATCCCAGGCCTGATCTCCTTCAGAATGGACTGGCTGGATCTCCTTGCAGTCCAAGGGACTCTCAAGAGTCTTTTCCAACACCACAATTCATAAATATCAATTCTTTGGTGCTCAGCCTTCTTCACAGTCCAACTCTCACATCCATATATGACCACAGGGAAAAACATAGCCTTGACTAGGCAGACTTTTGTTGGCACACTAATGTCTCTGCTTTTGAATATGCTATCTATGTTGGCCATAACTTTTCTTCCAAGGAGTAAGCGTCTTTTAATTTCATGGCTGCAGTCACCATCTGCAGTGATTTTGGAGCCCCCCAAAATAAAATCTGACACTGTTTCCACTGTTTCCCCATCTATTTGCCATGAAGTGATGGGACCAGATGCCATGATCTTTGTTTTCTGAATGTTGAGATTTAAGCCAACTTTATCACTCTTCTCTTTCACTTTGATCAAGAGGCTCTTTAGTTCCTCTTCACTTTCTGCCATAAGGGTGGTGTCATCTGCATATCTGAGGTTACTGATATTTCTCCCAGCAATCTTGCTTCCAGCTTGTGCTTCTTCCACTCCAGCGTTTCTCATGATGTATTCTGCATATAACTTATATAAGCAAGCTGACAATATATAGCCTTGACGTACTCCTTTCCTATTTGGAACCAGTCTGTTGTTCCATGTCCAGTTCTAACTGTTGCTTCCTGACCTGCATACGGATTTTTCAAGAGGCAGGTCAGGTGGTCTGGTATTCCCATCTCTTTCAGAATTTTCCACAGTTTATGGTGATCCACACAGTCAAAGGCTTTGGCATAGTCAATAAAGCAGAAATAGATGTTTTTCTGGAACTCTCTTGCTTTTTCCATGATCCAGCAGATGTTGACAATTTGATCTCTGGTTCTTCTGCCTTTTCTAAAACCATTTGAACATCAGGAAGTTCACGGTTCACGTATTGCTGAAGCCTGGCTTGGAGAATTTTGAGCAATACTTTACTAGCATGTGAGATGAGTGCAATTGTGTGGCAGTTTGAGCATTCTTTGGCATTGTCTTTCTTTGGGATTGGAATGAACACTGACCTTTTCCAGTCCTGTGGCCACTGCTGAGTTTTCCCAATTTGCTGGCATATTGAGTGCAGCACTTTCACAGCATCATGTTTCAGGATTTGAAACAGCTCCCCTGGAATTCCATCACCTCCACTAGCTTTGTTCGTAGTGATGCTTCCTAAGGCCCACTTGACTTCACATTCCAGAATGTCTGGCTATAGATGAGTGATCACACCATTGTGATTATCTGGGTCATGAGATGTTTTTTGTACAGTTCTTCTATGTATTCTTGCCACCTCTTCTTAATATCTGTTGCTTCTGTTAGGTCCATACCATTTCTGTCCTTTATGGAGCCCATGTTTGCATGAAATGTTCCCTTGGTATCTCGAATTTTCTTGAAGAGATCTCTAGTCTTTCCCATTCTGTTCTTTTCCTCTATTTCTTTGCATTGATTGCTGAAGAAGGCTTTCTTATCTCTTTGGAACTCTGCCTTCAGATGCTTGTATCTTTCCTTTTCTCCTTTGCTTTTTGCCTCTCTTCTTTACACAGGTGTTTGTAAGACCTCCCTAGACAGCCATTTTGCTTTTTTGCATTTCTTTTCCATGAAAATGGTTTGATCCCTGTCTTCTGTACAATGTCACAAGCCTCATTCAATAGTTCATCAGGCACTCTATCTATTAAATCTAGTCCCTTAAATCTATTTCTCATTTCCACTGTATAATCATAAAGAATTTGATTTAGCTCATACCTGAACAGTCTAGTGATTTTCCCTACTGTCTTCAATTTGAGTCTGAATTTGTTAATAAGGAGTTCATGATCTGAGGCACAGTCAGCTCCTGGTCTTTTTTTTTTTTTTTTTTGAGTGTATTGAGCTTCTCCATCTTTGGCTCCAAGTAATATAATCAATCTGATTTCAGTGTTGACCATCTGGTGATGTCCATGTGTAGAGTCTTCTCTTGTGTTGTTGGAAGAGGGTATTTGCTATGATCAGTGCATTTTCTTGGCAAAGTCTATTAGCCTTTGCCCTGCTTCATTCCACATTCCAAGGCCAAATTTGCCTGTTTCTCCAGGTGTTTCTTGACTTCCTACTTTTGCATTCCTATCCCTTATAATGAAAAGGACATCTTTTTTAGGTGTTAGTTCTAAAAGGTCTTGTAGGTCTTCATAGAACCGTTCAACTTCAGCTTCTTCAGCGTTACTGGTTGGAGCATACACTTGGATTACTGTAATATTGAATGGTTTGCCTTGGAAAGGAACAGAGTTCATTCTGTCTTTTTTGAGATGGCATCCAAGTACTACATTTTGGACTCTTTTTGACCATGATGGCTACGCCATTTCTTCTAAGGGATTCCTGCCCACAGTAGTAGATATAATGGTCATCTGAGTTAAATTAACCCATTCCAGTCCATTTTAGTTCACTGATTCCTAGAATGTCAATGTTCACTCTTGCCATCTCCTGTTTGACCACTTCCAATTTGTCTTGATTCATAGACCTGACATTCCAGGTTCCTATGCAATACTGCTCTTTACAGTGTCAGACCTTGCTTCTATCACCAGTCACATCCACATCTGGGTATTGTTTTTCCTTTGGCTGCTTTCCGTCATTTTTTCTGGAGTTATTTCTCCACTGATCTCCAGTAGCATAGTGGGCACCTACGGACCTGGGGAGTTCCTCTTTCAGTATCCTATCATTTTGCCTTTTCAGACTGTTCATGGGGTTCTCAAGGCAAGAGTACTGAAGTGGTTTGCCATTCCCTTCTCCAGTGGACCACATTCTGTCAGACCTCTCCACCATGACCTGCCTGTCTTGGGTTGCCCCTCAGGCTGGCTTGGTTTCATTGAGTTAGACAAGTCTGTGGTCCTAGTGTGATTAGATTGACTAGTTTTCTGTGAGTATGGTTTCAGTGTGTCTGCATTTTCTTTATCCATTACTCTGTTGATGGATTTTAGGTTGCTTCAGGTGGGAATGACTTTAATGTCTTTCTACATCATTTAAGAAATAAAGTTTCTCAATTTCCCTGTGAACAACTCTAGTGCTTGGGAATGTGATACCTTCAGAGAGGTTATCTTCCATCCACTGAATACTAAAAAGAGTTATTCATGATAAGGTAAAACAAACAAACAAAAATGGCATTGATAACATTTACCTTTTTTACCAGTTGTTCCTTTAAGAGCTGCAAGGAATACTTGCCTTCCTATCTGCCGCTGCTACTAAGTCTCTTCAGTCATGTCCGACTCTGTCTGACCTCATCAACGGCAGCCCACCAGGCTCCCCTGTCCCTGATCTTTTCCAGGCAAGAACACTGGAGTGGGTTGCCATTTCCTTCTCCAATGCATGAAAGTGAAAAGTGAAAGTGAAATCACTTAGTCATGTCTGACTCTTAGCAATCCCATGGACTGCAGCCCACCAGGCTCCTCCATCCATGGGATTTTCCAGGCAAGAGTACTGGAGTGGGGTGCCATTGCCTTCTCTGCCTTCCTGTCTAGCACCTTGCAAAATTTGAAGGCACTGGCCACATTCCCACTCCCCAGTTGAGAGGTTTAACCTTGAAAACATTCAAGAAATATAAAGGTGAAAGTGTTTAGAGAACTTTGTATTTTTTTAAGTCATACAACTTATCCCTTCTCCCCATCACTGTGGTTGTCATTGTTCAGTCACTGAGTCATGCCTAACTCTTTGTAACCCCATGGATATACCGCTATGGTAAAACTAGCCTTTTTGTACTTTTATCTGGTTTTTATTGTTTTCAATGAATGCTGAATTTTGTGAGAGTGATATGAAGAATTCTAAACTATTTAAACTTCCAATCAGTTGCTGCCTGTTTTCTTTGAGTATCTAGAACCAGACTACTCTCTGTGTTGAGATGTGTATAAAGAAACCATGAAATGGGATGCCCACAAAAATATCTACTCAAAGTCACATGAGATCATCTCAGAAAATACATTTTGCCCTTTGAATAAGGCAGAGGCTAGAATCTTTCTTATTAAAGCAAAATATGTTTTCTAATTAATAAAAAAGCACACTTCACCTTTCTGAAACTAAAACAAACAAGCAAAAAGAATCAAAGGTTCAAAGCAAGCGATCAAGAAAGTCCTTCTGTCTATGAGTCTCCAGCCTTTGGTTTTAGGTGAATTTCTTGATGTGATTTCTAATCAGCCCAAGTCAGATAAATCAAAGTAGAAGTGTGAAGAAACCTGCTGAAATGATGTAAAATATACCTAGTGATGGTTTTTCATTTACTTTTTAGCAGGAAAATTCAACTTTATTATAACAGAGAAATCATTTACTAAGTCTATATTGAAAGTTAAAATCACTCAGTTGTGTCCAGCTGTTTGCAACCCATGGACCATACAGTACATTGGATTCTCCAGGCCAGAATGCTGGAGTGGGTAACCGCTCCCTTCTCTAGAGGCTCTTCCCAACCAGAGATCAGACCCAGATTCTCACACTGCAGGTGGATTCTGTATTAAGGAAGTCTGTATTAGGGAAGACAATTCTTTGTAAAATCTTTTCCTGGGAGCTCTACTATAGAGGAGGAAATGGAGGCTGGGGAAGAATGTCTCTTAATTTCTCTGATATGCATTTTTAAAAACACAGCTTTATTGAGATACAATTCACATGCCATACAATTCACCTATTTAAAGTTTATAATTCATTGGTTCTTAGTATATTCACAGAGTTGCACCACCATTATCAGAAGTCAGTTTTAGAACATTTTCAACTCCCCCAAAGAAACTTTGTACTCATTAACAGTGTATATACCCCATTCTTTCCTCACTTCTGTCCCTGGAAACCACTAACCTAATTCCTGTCTCTATTGCTTTAAGTTTACTTATTCTGGACACTTCCATAAGTAGAATCATATGCGACTCCATGTACTGAAATCATACAATATGGTCTCTTTTGCCTAGTCCCCCTCCCCCCACATGGCATACTGTATTTGAGATACATGCTGTTGCATGTATCAGTACTGCATTCCTTTGTGGTACCAAATAATGTTCCAATTTATGGATATATTACATCTGCTTATGCAGTCATTAGTTGATGTACATTTTGCTTATTTCTACTTTTTGGCTATCTAAATCATACTGCTATGAAAATACAAGTTTTTTATAAATACATATTTTCATTTCTCTTCTTGAGAATTACTGGGTCACATGTTAACTTCAAAATTTTTGAAGAACTGCCTATTTCCAATACGGCTGCAATATTTTACACTTCCACTAGCAATGTATGAGAGTTCCAAATCTTCTACATTAATGCGAACATTTATTTTGCCTTTTTGATTACAGTATCTTACTGGATTTAAAGTGGTGTCTCATTGTGGTTTGATTTATATTTTCCTAATGACTAATGACATTGAGCATCTTCCCACGTGATTACTGGCCATTCATATATCGTCTTCATAGACATGACTGTTCCAATCATTTTCTAATTGGATTATTCACATTTTTATTTTTGAGTTGTAAGAGTTATTTATACATTCTAGATTCTCAGTTCAGTTCAGTCGCTCAGTCGTGTCCGACTCCTTGCGACCCCATGAATCACAGCATGCCAGGCCTCCCTATCCATCATTAACTCCCGGAGTTCACTCAAACTCATGTCCATTGAGTTGGTGATGCATTCAGTCATCTCATCCTCTGTCGTCCCCTTCTCCTCCTGCCCCCAATCCCTTCCAGCATCAGAGTCTTTTCCAATGAGTCAACTCTTCATATCAGGTGGCCAAAGTACTGGAGTTTCAGCTTTAGCATCATTCCTTCCAAAGAAATCCCAGGGTTGATCTCCTTCAGAATGGACTGATTGGATCTCCTTGCAGTCCAGAGGACTTTCAAGAGTCTTCTCCAACACCACAGTTCAAAAGCATCAATTCTTCAGTGCTCAGCTTTCTTCACAGTCCAACTCTCACATCCATACATGACCACAGGAAAAACCATAGCCTTGACTAGACAGACCTTAGTTGGCAAAGTAATGTCTTTGCTTTTGAATATGCTACCTAGGTTGGTCATAACTTTTCTTCCAAGGAATAATTGTCTTTTAATTTCATGGCTGCAGTCACCATCTGCAGTGATTTTGGAGCCCCCCAAAATAAAGTCTGACACTTTTTCCACTGTTTCCCCCATCTATTCCCCATGAAGCCTAGACTCTTATTAAATTTATAATTTGCAATCCCCTCCCCCATTTTGTAGGTTGTCATTTTTACTTTCTTGATAGTTTCCTTTGAAACACAAATGGTTTTAATTTGAATAAAGACTAATTTATCTATTCTTTTGTCACTTCAATTTTTGACGTCAAATTGAAGAAGCATTTGCCTAATTTAAGGTCACCAAGATTTACTCCTATGTCTTCATCCAAGGGTTTTGGCTCTTAATTTAGGTCTGTGACCCATTTTGAGTTAACTTATGTGTATGGTATAAGGACAATGTCCAACTTTATTCTTTTGCGTGTGGATATTCAATTATTCCAGTACTATTTATTGAAAAGACTATTCTTTCTCCACTGAAAATTCTTGGCAACTTGGTTGAAAAGCAATTGACCATAAATGTATGATATGTTGTTCTGACTTCAAATTATGAGGACTAAAAAGAATGAGAAAAATATTTTCGATGTTAGTCAGAACACTAAAAAGCAATAGATCTAACAAAAGGCCAGGACTAAAGTGAGGCAAGTAAGTCACTTGCTTCAGGCACAAAATTTAAGGAGGTATCAAATACAATATTTTTAAAAAATCAAAAGTGACGGGAAAGAAATATGTGATGAGCAAAATTTTAAATACAGACAGAATCATCATTACTGATTATTCCTTTTGCCTCAGGCTTCAAAATGGCTTGGCACAGCACTGTTACTAACATTATCTTTATTAATCATTTCAGTATATTGTTTATCATAATTTTTTGAAATTTTTTAAAAATAATGCACTTAAGTACACTTATTTTGATTATTGTATCCCTCCACCCTTAAATTTTGCTTTGAGGCAAGTGCTTCATTCATCTCACTCACCTGGCCCTAGGCCCGGACTGGCTGACAGCTACAAATAATGATTTCATAGCCTAAACTTACTACACAATTTGTTTGCAAGCTTGACCAGCTAACCATAAACAAATATCCATTCATCTAGTTAAACAGACAGATTCCTTTTTCCCTATTTAATTAGAGATTTTTTAATGTTGCACAACACATACCTATTAGTTAAAGTGATGTTTGATGTTATAACACCTGATACAGTTTGTCTGCTGAATAAAAGAGTATAGAGAGCAGATAAAGAACAGAGAGCCTAATTTCAGGTACCAGCCCTTGATTAACTGTCTTCTGTAGGGCTTTAGTAGTTCTGTCCTTTCATTACTAATTATCAGCACTGGCTGGTTATCTACTGGTCTCCTGACAAGGCCACAGAGATGACATAAATGCTCGTGACAAGAGTGTGATGCTCCTGAGCAGCTGTAATACTTATTAAGTATATAGGACTAGGTCATTACATTACAGAAGGATTCTAATGTGCTAGACATATGAGATGAGGCTGATGAAGTGGTTCAAAAGGGAAATAACTTTTCTTCCAAGGAATAATTGTCTTTTAATTTCATGGCTGCAGTCACCATCTGCAGTGATTTTGGAGCCCCCCAAAATAAAGTCTGACACTTTTTCCACTGTTTCCCCCATCTATTCCCCATGAAGCCTAGACTCTTATTAAATTTATAATTTGCAATCCCCTCCCCCATTTTGTAGGTTGTCATTTTTACTTTCTTGATAGTTTCCTTTGAAACACAAATGGTTTTAATTTGAATAAAGACTAATTTATCTATTCTTTTGTCACTTCAATTTTTGACGTCAAATTGAAGAAGCATTTGCCTAATTTAAGGTCACCAAGATTTACTCCTATGTCTTCATCCAAGGGTTTTGGCTCTTAATTTAGGTCTGTGACCCATTTTGAGTTAACTTATGTGTATGGTATAAGGACAATGTCCAACTTTATTCTTTTGCGTGTGGATATTCAATTATTCCAGTACTATTTATTGAAAAGACTATTCTTTCTCCACTGAAAATTCTTGGCAACTTGGTTGAAAAGCAATTGACCATAAATGTATGATATGTTGTTCTGACTTCAAATTATGAGAGACTAAAAAGAATGAGAAAAATATTTTCGATGTTAGTCAGAACACTAAAAAGCAATAGATCTAACAAAAGGCCAGGACTAAAGTGAGGCAAGTAAGTCACTTGCTTCAGGCACAAAATTTAAGGAGGTATCAAATACAATATTTTTAAAAAATCAAAAGTGACGGGAAAGAAATATGTGATGAGCAAAATTTTAAATACAGACAGAATCATCATTACTGATTATTCCTTTTGCCTCAGGCTTCAAAATGGCTTGGCACAGCACTGTTACTAACATTATCTTTATTAATCATTTCAGTATATTGTTTATCATAATTTTTTGAAATTTTTTAAAAATAATGCACTTAAGTACACTTATTTTGATTATTGTATCCCTCCACCCTTAAATTTTGCTTTGAGGCAAGTGCTTCATTCATCTCACTCACCTGGCCCTAGGCCCGGACTGGCTGACAGCTACAAATAATGATTTCATAGCCTAAACTTACTACACAATTTGTTTGCAAGCTTGACCAGCTAACCATAAACAAATATCCATTCATCTAGTTAAACAGACAGATTCCTTTTTCCCTATTTAATTAGAGATTTTTTAATGTTGCACAACACATACCTATTAGTTAAAGTGATGTTTGATGTTATAACACCTGATACAGTTTGTCTGCTGAATAAAAGAGTATAGAGAGCAGATAAAGAACAGAGAGCCTAATTTCAGGTACCAGCCCTTGATTAACTGTCTTCTGTAGGGCTTTAGTAGTTCTGTCCTTTCATTACTAATTATCAGCACTGGCTGGTTATCTACTGGTCTCCTGACAAGGCCACAGAGATGACATAAATGCTCGTGACAAGAGTGTGATGCTCCTGAGCAGCTGTAATACTTATTAAGTATATAGGACTAGGTCATTACATTACAGAAGGATTCTAATGTGCTAGACATATGAGATGAGGCTGATGAAGTGGTTCAAAAGGGAGGAGAAAAAGGCCTGTAACTATCAAGGAAGGACAGGTGAAAGAGAAATAAAAAGAGATTTTGAGGCTACTAGGCTATTTTCTTCCTCCATTTTCATAGTGATATTTAAGTTTTTTCATTAAAGATAATTTGGGTTTATATTTGAGCCTCATCCGTAATTCTTTTTGTTACTGCTTTGTGGTTTGCACAGCCATGGCTAGAGTTACCAAAGCAACGGTATTTTTTAAATAGCAACTAACAAAGACATTTGATTATTTTTCAAACAAGAATATGATTTTTTTTAGAGCCAAACGTTCATAAGAAGTCAGTTAAGACAGGGAGAGGCTCAAGAAATTTGAGAGAAAAGACCTATGAAAGGAGAAGTGGTTGTGAGACTAGGAAGAGCGAAGGAGACAATATAATACACCAAGACAGGGTGCCTGTGGCAGAGCCGTTGCGGAGAAACCCAGGGTCTGAGGCCCAGGTCAGAAGTCTAATTTTCTGCTCGGGGATGAGCTTGCTAATTCAGGGTCAAAATAAAACAATATTGATACAAAGCAATCTTCTCATCCCCACTAGTCTGGTTCTTTTTTTGTAATCAGATTATCCAGTTTTGCTCTGAGGTAAAGTTTTTTCAAAAGATGAAGAAATAGTTGTACAATCAAGTTATGAAGGAGCTTTGAATGGCCACGTCATGAAAGCCTCTCCTATCTGAAATAACTTCTGTTTCCTACTGTCAGCTTCTACTTGAGCCATTCTCCACTTGAGACACCACTTCTCTGAAAATCTTGTTCCTCTCAAGGGTAATAATGGTGATTCTCACTCATGTCATTGCAGTTTCCAGTTAGCACAGCCTCTGCCCACCAGGACTCCCCATCATAATGCTTTCTAGTGTGGTGTTCTGAACTCTGTTATACATTTTGATGGTCAATTAAAAAAAAAAAAAAGGAGGATATCTTTTACTACTGTAGGCTATTTGAGAAACTTTGGGTTTGGGTATCTCAGGGGTGGGCTTCTAGTGATGGTCCTGAGGGACAGTGGTGGGGGTGAGTGGGATCTATATAATATCTTTTAAAAGATTTGACCATATAGTCTTCATGATCATTTTGATGAGAATAAGGTGGAAGAAGTTGTAAGACAGCAGTGTTCCTTCAGCCCTATTTGGGGAAATGTGGTCTATTGTCTCCTATTTCTTCAATTTTTAAGGGAGGCTTAAGGTTCAAATGGAGAAGGCAATGGCACCCCACTCCAGTACTCTTGCCTGGAAAATCCCATGGGCGGAGGAGCCCGATAGGCTGTAGTCCATGGTGTCGCTTAGAGTAGGACACGACTGAGTGACTTCACTTTCACTTTTCACTTTCATGCATTGGAGAAGGAAATGGCAACCCACTGCAGTGTTCCTGCCTGGAGAATCCCAGGAACAGGGGAGCCTGGTGGGCTGCTGTCTATGGGGTTGCATGGAGTCGGACACAACTGAAGTGATTTAGCAGTAGCAGCAGTAAGGTTCAAAAGTTTGAGAAAGAACAAAAAATTCCCAAACTCATTCCTATCCCCAGCCCATTTATAATACAAATGGCCCTCCTACGTTTAGTTCATGTGAAAATCTATTCTTCAGCTGTATCAGTTTTCTCTTGCTGTATAACAAGTTGCCGAAAACTTGTGGTTATTCAGTTGCTGTCATGTCTGACTCTTTGAAACTCCATGGACTATAGCATGCCAGGCTTCCCTATCCTTCACTATCTCCTGGACTTTGATCAGACTCATGACCATTGATATGGTGATGCCAGCCAACCATCTCATCCTGTTTTCCTCTTCTCCTGCCCTCAATCTTTCTGAGCATCAAGGTCTTTTCCAATGAGTCAGCTCTTCACATCGGGTGGCAAAAGTACTGGAGCTTCAGCTTTAGCATCAATCCTTCCAATGAATATTCAAGGTTTATTTCCTTTAGGAATGACATATTTGATCTCCTTAATGTCCAAGGGACTCTCAAAAATCTTCTCCTGTACCACAGTTTAAAAGCATCAAATGCTCAGCATTCAGCCTTTTTTTATGGTCCAACTCCCACATTTGTACATTACTACTGGGAAAAACCATAGCTTTGACTATATGGACTTTTGTCAGCAAAGTGACGTCTCTGCTTTTTAACACACTGTCTAGGTTTGTCATAGCTTTTCCTCCAAAGAGCAAGCATCCTTTAATTTCCTAAGTGCAGTCACTGTTCATGGTGATTTTGGAGCCTAAGAAATTAAAATCGCCACTCTTTCCACTTTTCTCCCATTTGTTTTACATGAAGTGATGGGACTAGATGCCATAATCCTAGTTTTTTTAATGTTGAGGGTTTTCTAAAAATTTTTTATTTTTAATTGAATAATTGCTTTACAATATTGTATTGGCTTCCACCATACAAAAACATGAATCAGCCATAGGTATATATATGTACCCTCCTTCTTAAACCTCCCTCCCACCTCCCACCCTATCCCACCCCTCTAGGTTGCTACAGAGTCCTGGTTTGAGTTCCCTAAATGTTGAGTTTTAAGCCAGCTTTTTCACTTTCCTCTTTTACCTTCATCAAGAGGCTCTTTAGTCCCTCTTCACTTTCTGCCATTACAGTGGTATCATCTGCATATCTGACATTGTCGATATTTCTCCTGACAGTCTTGATTCCAGCTTGTGCTTCATCCAGAGCAGCATTTTGCATAATATACTCTGCACAGACATTACATAAGCAAGGTGACAATATACAGCCTTGATGTACTCCTTTCTCAATTTGGAACCAGTCTGTTGTACCATGGCAGGTTTGTTTCTTGACCTGCATACAGATTTCTCAGGAGGGAGGTGAGGTTTCCACAGTTTGTGTGATCCACACAGTCAAAAGCTTTTGAGTCGTCAATGAAGTGGAAGTAGATGCTTTCTGGAATTCCATTTTTTTTTTTTTTTTTTTTTATGATCCAGTGGATGTTGGCAATTTGATCTCTGGTTCCTCTATCTTTTCTAAATCCAACTTGTACTTCTAGGAAGTTCTCAGTTGACAAACTGCTGAAGCCTAGCTTGAGGATTTTGAGCATTACCTTGCTAGCATGTGAAATGAGTGCAGTTGTATGGTAGTTTGGATATTCTTTGGCATTGCCTTTCTTTGGGATTGGAATGAAAGTGAACCTTTCTAGTTTCCACAAACATAATGGACAAAAAAATTATCTAAGTTTCCACAAACTTAGTGGTTTAAAATAAAACACATGCATTATTTCACAATCTCTGTGGGTCACATACCCAGGCATTATTAAGTTCTTTTCATCAATATCTTATCAGTCTGCAGTCCAAAAGTTAACCGGGGCTGTGTTCTCACCTGAAGCCTGCAGTCTTCTTTCAGTTTCTTGTGATTGCTAGCAGAATTTATTTCCCTGTAGTTGTACAACTTGTGATGACTTGTTTCTCCAAAGCAGGAGAAAGACTCTAAAATTATGGAGACTCAGTCCCTTTTTTTAACATCTTTCACATGATAAAGTCAGGATCACGCAGGACAATCTCCCTTTTGATGAGCTTACAATCAATACATTTGGGACTTAACTACATCTGGAAAATCCTTTCACATTTGCTACATTCTATTGGCCAGAAGCAAGTCCCAGGTTCTTCCTGAACTTAAAAGGAAGGGATTTGACAAAGCTGTGTCTCTCTGGGGTCACCTCAGGATATGTCTGTCTCATCAACCCAAAGCAAGTTTTCCTTTTCTGTGTAATTTTTATTTGTTTCTTGGAAAAAAAAAAAGTTTTTACTTTTTAGTTTACTATGACTAAACTTCAATTATAGAAACCTTCTAAAACCATACCCATCAGTGAAACAAAGCCTTATATCAATTCCTATTAATACTTATTTAAGCAACTGTACTATAACTTGACTTGGATTACTCAAAAGCTGAAAATTTAAAACATTTTTCTATACTTGAGTGTCAGCCTAAAAGAATAGTTATAGGAGAGACTATCACAATGAAGTATATATAATTATGATAAGTGTTGTTATTTTAAATGTCTCTTTGACTTCAACTGTTTATTAAAAACACATTGTGACCTTTAGTCTTTCTGTTCCTTCTGGTTGGTTAGTACATGTGAATTGGGATATTCAAAGCTGAAATGACGTATCATTAACTCAAATATTTAAACACAGAAATGTTACACTAAATAAATTCTAGAGCAAATGACTACTGTACTTGAATGTTTCACTTTACTAATAACTGTCTCATGATGGTGAAGTGAAGTGAAGTGGCTCAGTCGTGTCCGACTGTTTGCGACCCCATGGACTGTAGCCTACCGGGCTCCTCTGTCCTTGGGATTTTCCAGGCAAGAGTACTAGAGTGGGCTGCCATTTCCTTCTCCAGGAGAACTTCCGGACCAAGGGATCGAACCCGGGTCTCCTGCACTGTAGGCAGATGCTTTACCATCTGAGCTACACAGGAAGTCCTCATGATGGTCGTAGCTGTTAATCTTGTAGAGAGCTTTACATAAGGCAAGAGAACCTAAATAAATTCTTAGTAACTATAACTTCATGGTTTTAGTAGTCAAAAAAAGTTACATTAAATTAACTTTTTTCAAAAAATTTGTTTTAAATATAGAATAGCTGAATTTTTTTTCCCCCTGAAATCAGTCCTATATAGCTATAGAGGTGTTCTGTAAACAATTTAGGCTAATGACTAGTCAAAGTTGTGTGTGTGTGTGTGTGTGTGTGTGTGTGTATGAATTAAAGGTAGGGTGGGGAGAAAAGACAAATTACATTTTACATCAATGGTATCTTATTTTGTAAGCAAACTGGTTTGTTCCATTTAAATGGTCATTACAGTACCTCTAACAAAGGTAAAGTCTTAAGAAACATAGTTTATGGAATGGCGGTATATGTCTGAATTGTGGAATTTTCCATTTTTCAAGAAGGCTTAGTTTTCTGATTCTATAAGAATTCTTATCTTTATGAAAAAAGAAAAGAATTCCATTCTTTTGAATCACAGGAAAAGCTTCCATTGAAATATACTGGTTTTAGGCTTTACTGTATTTTAAAAAAAGAGACATAATTGGAGTATTGTCCCTGGATTGTGAGATACACCAAACAAAAGGGTTTGAGTTAAGAAAGAAACACTAGGAGATCAACATGGTAGGACAAATGGGAACAAAGGAGGTAAACAGTCAAGCTACTGTGCATCATTTTAGTCAAAATAGTGGGCATACTAGTTTAAAGATAACATAGTGAGATTTAAACACTAAGAACTACGTCTACCTCACTATATTAACTGACCTTTAAATGGGATTGTCCCTTTCATTTGCCCAAAGGACATTTACCTTATAAAAGAAGCTATTCATTCACTCTAGAAAACCTATAACATGGGAAAATATGCTAAATTGACATTTAGAATTATCTCAAAATACCTTTATGATAACTTATGTTATTATTTCCATATAATTTGAATCTGAGATTTTAAAATGTGTTCTAACCCCATTTAAAATAATAGCCAGATATCAGGTAGCTATTAGGGTTATCTGATAATGATATTAGGATTTTTCTTAACAGCTAAGTAATTGCTTCTTTGCCATGCTGAAGGCAAGTTAAACTCTATGCCCTCTTCAAGATTTACACCTGTATTGTATGAGGTAATGGGGCAGCAGACTGATATTTTAGGTACGACAGCATTGTTTTATGATAAGGAGAAATGCTTTTCTACATTGTCTTGATGATTTGGGAAACAGCAGTAGCAAAGCAGCAAGAGAGTTATCGAGGTTGCAGACACTGGCTGACCTGTGATCCAGAGCTGCAATCTGCCAGCTAGGTTTTCTCTTCAGGATGTCTTTTCACTGCACGAAACACATCTTGCCTCTCCAGTTGGCCCCAAACTGCTTTCCAGAATCTTACAAGTCATGGGGAACACATTAAACAAAACCATTTCAACAAGCTTCAGTACCTTGGATAGCTGCCTTAATTTGACATAAATAAAAAGACTTCGGATACCTCATGGCTATAATTACATCAAACAGAGGATATGAAATTTCACTTTCTACTCTCATGCAGGTTGAAAAGTATAGGGGCCTCAGTTATAAAGCAGAATTCAATTGAAGATGTATTCCTGAATTCTTTATCCTTTGGAGAAATATTTTCCTACATGATTTTAATATACTTGACACTAGTAACTGAATGGGTTTTCCCACCCAAACAATTGCAGAAATAGGAAACAAACAAACAGATATACTTAGGATTAAAAATATATGAAAAAAGATGAGATACCCACTCCCTCGAATCTAAAGAGATTAGAGTATACCAATCACTGCTCTATTTTACTGCTAAGTATGAAATCTAGGCTAACAAGTATAGCCAAGCAGGCCTAGTGAGCACTTTCAGTGCACTTTGTTAACCTAACAAAGCCTGGGGGGCTGTTATAAATATATACCTGTGTTACAGGAAGAACTCCTGTTGCTTCTTATGAAAAGAATGCCTAATTTTAAACACCTAATGAGCTTGGTGGGGTGATCCAAGCTTCTAAAGATTTCCATAGACTCAGAGCTAATGAGAGCCAAGTTGTGGACTGTTTTGTATCAGTGGGAAACTCTGCTTTTTGCTTGTCTAAAGGATGGAAGAGAAGTGTATAATGGCTTTTGCCTAGAGGCAATTCTCAGGCTAGCTTTTCACTTAAGTAAAGGTCTTCTCTTTGCCTCCAGGGCTTCCTACAGAACAACTATATATATGGAGGCCCTCTTAAAGGTAAGATTATTTTTAGATACACAACTGCTTGGAAAGAGATACTTCAGTCAAATCTGCTTTTTGAAGACAAATACTCAGATATTTGTTCAATTTTATTTCCATTCCCTCATCTCCACTTTTTTTTTTTTAAACTGAATTTAGTCAAACTAGTTGAATTCAAGGACAAGACTTATTTTTCATAAACATTAAGCATATGCAACTGTTTTTGGCTTTCATCATAACATATTATCCAATTTATGATATATAAATTACTTCTTGCCTTTTGTTACAAGTTATTTTTGTGTTATTTAATATCCAATTGATACAAATTGGAACCATGGAGTTTTCATGAAGAATAACTATTGCCTCTCTGTGGGTATTGATATTAAATTCAGCAATATTAACAACATAATAACAACAGGCACAATAAGAATTACTTTCAGTAGAGCATTATCCAACAGGACACTGTGGGATTAAGCTTAGTGGCATTAAATACCTGTCATTTCATTTCCATCACTTTGCAGTGGGTGGTTGATTGGGATTAGTGGGCAGATTAGTCTTTTTATGGAAATGTTGTATGCATTCAAGAAGCACATCAAATGACTGATCACCGAGTCCAACACTGATTTGTCTTTCATAGTAATGGAGTCCTTGGTGCCTACTATTTAGGGGGGAATATACTGTAAGGATGGGGAGACACCTGGGGTTAGGATGCACTTCAGAAATATCTTGATTCAAAAAATGCATTGTTCACATATGTTTTTCAATTCCAACCTGTTTCTCCGTTCTCAAACCCCCAAATAAGATGGAGATTCTCAGGGCAAAAACAAATTCTGAGAGAAAAAAAAAAGAAGCTGAAAGAAGGAAAACAGAAAAGAGAACTGGGCCATAGAGAGGCTTACTTGCCTTGTACACCCCAAATAGCTTATGACTAAGAAATATCAGATATGAAGGGAAGTCAAACAGAGAGCAGAGGTGTTAATTAAAGCTGTCTACAGAGCATTTGAACTCCATCACCAGCACCACATTCAGGCATTGCATAAAATGTTTGGTAAATGTTTTTCCCAGGCAGGGATTGGAGGTTTTTTCTCAAAGGAAATAAAATGAGCTGTTTGAAGAGAACTAATGTGACATTAAAACACCAGAGAAAGTCCTGGAGTTTGGTGTTCCCAGTGTTAACAATGGGCCCAGACAAGTCATCAAATACTGTTTCTCCCTCTCCATATGTATATATATATATATATATTTATTTATAGTACTGAGAGCATTGTTTTTAACCATCATTGTTCAGAAAAAGGTAAAGATCATTGTTTTAGGAAAGCCAATCACATGGAAGTAAAAGACCCAAACACACACCCAGAAAAATATTACCCCTTAAAAAATATAATAAAGCCTCCACAAATAACCCTTCTAATTAGAACTCAAAGACATTGAAAAAGAAATTGCAAAGCAAAATAAAACAAACAAAAGGTTTCTACTAAGCAAAGAAATAATCAGAAAGTGAGAGATCTCTTGGAAAATAAATATATGACACTGAAATACAAAATTCAACATTAGGATTTAAATACACATTATTGCTGCAGAACATAGAATGAGAAAAAGAAGCATAATATACATGAGAAAACGTAAGAGACATAGAAGATCAATCTCATATGGCTAATGATCTGATTAATAGAAGTTACAGAAAGACAATAGAGTTAACTTGTAGAGTGAAAATTATCAAAATGCTGTTCTTGGGTTTAGGTCTTTATTACTTGTGCTGAGTACTCAGTGTTGCCTTTTAGTCTGAAGACATGAACACTTTTTCTCAAGTAAATTCTTTTTTTTTTTTTTTAAATAATTTTCTCCCTACCAATTAATTCTGTTCTTTCTTTCTGTGTGTGCTAAATTCTGTCAGACTATGTGCAACTCCATAGACTGTAGCCCTCCAAGTTCTTTACCACTAGCCTGCCTGGAAAGCCCTTCTCCTTCTGTATCCTCTATTAATCAGATATTTTCACACATGCAAGGACACAAAAAACTTGATGTCACACATTCTTGGGAAATTACTTGGGGATGGAAACACAAAAACTGTAGAAATTATAAAACAAAACAAAATGAAACAAAACAAACCTGCTTATTTAAATGTTACTTTATTACATGTCTCACGTGACTACCTTATTTAATATAAATTTTTAATAGAAATTATTATTATTCTCTTGACCCAGTGTTTTTCTTGATAACACTCATTACTACTTAACATGTTGATATACTTATTGTGTATTTATTTATTGTCCTCTCTGTCCCCTGTTCCCAGTATAAACTCCTTGAAAGCAAGGATTTTATTTTATTAACAGCTGAGCCTCCATACAGCAGATGCTTGCTAAATATTTATTGTGTGAGCAAATGAATGACTAAGTACAGGCATCTGGGAAACGCAGGAAAAGAAGAATCCATTCAGATTTGACTCAAGTAAAATTCACTTTGAGTGTCAAATGATTTGTGTCATTAAATTTGTGGAGGAGGAAATGTAATTGCTGTAAACTCTTTGAATATGAAATGAACAATATGAACATAGCCATAATGTTATAAATGATGATGAATAGTTTTCATTAGGATTAATTCACAGAAAAATAACAAAAGGCTTTCTTGTGAGTAAAAACGGAATGTAAATGAAATCCACCTTGACAATGAAAAGGTAAAGATAGACTGGAAGAGATGTTTAGAAATGAGAAGGAGAAGTGGAGGAAAGTGTGGGAAGTTTGTCATTGTTCTAAAAGTTTAGAATGAAGAGTTACTGCTATGGGTTAAGAAAAGGAGATTAAAAATATGGTTTGAAATTACAAGGATGACCAGTAGAGAAACTGAGAATAAAGTTTTAAATGTTTTGCAAGATTGAGGAGAAAGGGGAAAATGTTATAAATTAATTAAATTCTCATCCATCATAGTCTAAGATAGGAGATAATATTTAAAGTAGATAAGTGGAAAATGTCAGTATAAGTGCTCTATTTAAAGGCATGGAAGAGAGGTGTAAACATCAGGAGAACAAAACCAGAAATGGTTTTATATGGAGACTCTCCATATACAAGAAGTGAGTGTGGAGAGGGGTGAAGGCAAAGGAAATGGTGTTTTCCATTATTACTTGCCTTCACTATGTTTTCAACACTGTGCTTGTATTAACTTAATAAACAGAAAAACAGTGTCATTTTAAAGAATAAGCAGAAAGATGTGATAGAGAACGTACAAACTGCCCACACAGGATCATAGTATTTAAATAAACCTGCTGCTGGCTTTGGAGGAGACTAGAGGTGAGTTTGGAGAACGCAGTGGCATCCCACTCCACTACTCTTGCCTGGGAAATCCCATGGACGGAGAAGTCTGGTGGGCTGCAGTCCATGGGGTCGCTAAGAGTAGGACACGACTGCAGCGACTTAGCAGCAGCAGCAGCAGCAGAGGTGAGTTATTTAACAATATGAACTCTTTCCTCAGTTGAGAGAGACTCAAAACTATTTTCACCTCTGTGATTTTTCTGTGATTCTGATTCTATGATTTTTTTTTTTTTTTTTTTTACTTTGGGAAGCTACATAGCACATGAGCAAGATTTGGAAACACACCAATTTGAAAATGCAGCCCTTTGTTAGTTGTAAAGAAAACATGCTTATTCTTTAACACTCCATTTATAACTGCAGCAAATATCTGAGGAAACAAGTTTGGCAAAGATGCTTTAAAAATAAAAATCAACCAAGTTCTTTCACTATTTTTTACCTTTCAGATATGATATTCTTCATTATTTGGAAATGAAAATATGAACCCAATATTTCAGGCTAAAATTCTGATAAGTGTATTTACTTATTTTATAAAGGAAAAAATGTATTGATTTTATACTACCATACAAATAATATTATGCATTATGGCCCTCAAAGAAAGAGACAAGCCAGTTTTACCAGGGAATATAACCCAGAAAGGCAACACTTGAGCTATGCACACCTGCCAATTGACTTGAATTTAAATTTGTGTTATATCAGAGGGTCAGAATTTAGCATATACCTACATATTTCTAATTGTTTGCAGGCTTCCCTATTTAAATGTTTGCTTTTCAGTCAGTCCCTAAACTAAGTTGGAGATAAACATTCCTTGTAAAATATTTTTTAGAAAGGAGGCTTTCAAGTGGCTCTGCAGTTGAGACCCTTTTTACACCCGACAGCAGATGTCACACCAGTCTACAGCTCTTCTCACTGTGTGGGAAATTTAAAATCACACAAAAATGCATTCTTTCCATTAATACTCTTTCATATCAGCTCTGAAAATGAATGCAGGTATTGAAATGCTAGGTACCCAAAACCTGTTTTGGCTAAACAGTGTGCTTTTCAATGTCATTTTAAAAGAAAGAAACTACTTGAAATAACCAAGCTAAATATGTAATTCAATTGGTACCCCAAAATACTCAGGCCTATCTAGGTGGTGCTTGGAGCTTCCCTGGTGGCTCAATGGTAGAGAATCCACCTGCCAATGCAGGAGATGCAGGTTTGATCTCTGGGTCAGGTATATCCCCTGGAGAAGAAAATGGCAACCCACTCCAGTATTCTTGCCAGGGAAATCGCATGGACAGAGGAGCCTGGTGTACTATAGTCCATCCTGGTGTACTATAGTCCATGGGGTTACAAAGAGTTGGACATGACTTAGCAACTAAACAACAAGAACAGGTGGTCCTCATCTGCCAACAGATCGCCTTTTGATCTGACTCTACAATTCATAAGCTAATTAGAGAACAACAGTTACTTTCAAAGAATATCTGCTGCTATACCTACTACCTGAATGGCTTGAATTGATTCCATAATCCTGAGACCAGGAGCCACCTTCAGAAATATATCACAAATGAAAAAACTAAGCACAAGATTTTGGTAATTATTTTTGAGAGCTAAAGAATGATCACTTGTAACCTCTCAAAAGAAAGGTAGATGAATCTGTCCTACAGGTTTTCAGAATTACTAGTTCTTCATTATCAATTTGTCAAGCAATGATCAATTTTGAAATTTGATTAACAAATGAGCCATCTTGAATTTATGAGGATATTTCCAGATCATTGTACATTCCAAAGGGCTGTGTTTGGGATATTTATTACTTGACTGCTAGTTTAACAGCTCTTTGTCGGTAATATAAAACATCATGTGGGTAGCAGTACATTGAACGTGTAAATGCTTTGTAAATGAAAAAAGTACTATTATTATTATTATATTATGACAGTATTAGGAATTGTGTTCACAAGGACAAATAAAATCCTCACAAATACAATCCAGTGATGGGTATCACTTACAAAAATAATGATAAGCCTGGTGGCAAATTTTCCATTCCCCAAATAAAAAGAGGTGGTAATTTAAAAATTAATTGAGTACACTTGTGCTGAGCTATTGATTGAATGGCCATGTAGGCTTTTCGCAGAGACATTCTAAGTTGGACCTTTTGTTTTCTTGCTGCTTTGAGAAGAACTTGCTACTCTCTGAGTTTTGTTGCTTACACTGCTTACACTGAACACTGGTTGTGGCAGGGAGAGTTATAAGAAACTGACAGACTTCATATCCAAAGGAGTAGATGTGTTAAATGGTTGGAAAGTGAACAGATATTGCCTGGCAATATTTTTGAGTGCCCAAATAGAGCACTGGTGTTATGACTTTGCCTTATTTTCAATTCCATTTGCTTATCTCATTTCAGCAAAATAGTATTGTTATTAAGGGCGACATAATAATGGAGACTTACATTAGCCTTTAAAACTGTTCTTTTCTTTTTTCAAATGGGGCTATAAACAATGACACTATAATCATGCGATGGTCCCGTCTTCTTCCTGTTCTACTGAGACACTGCGTGTCCTGTCAGTGGGCTAGGTGGCAGCAGCAGTCAAGCCTCAAGGCTGCGAGAAAACCAAGGGTGTGGCCTGGAAGAGTGAGTTTGAGAAATGGTAGGATCTGCTTGTGAAAAAGCAGAAGCAGTCTCTATAGACAGTCATGGTGGGCTCAAGCAATATTTTTGAGTGCCCAAATAGAGCACTGGTGTTATGACTTTGCCTTATTTTCAATTCCATTTGCTTATCTCATTTCAGCAAAATAGTATTGTTATTAAGGGCGACATAATAATGGAGACTTACATTAGCCTTTAAAACTGTTCTTTTCTTTTTTCAAATGGGGCTATAAACAATGACACTATAATCATGCGATGGTCCCGTCTTCTTCCTGTTCTACTGAGACACTGCGTGTCCTGTCAGTGGGCTAGGTGGCAGCAGCAGTCAAGCCTCAAGGCTGCGAGAAAACCAAGGGTGTGGCCTGGAAGAGTGAGTTTGAGAAATGGTAGGATCTGCTTGTGAAAAAGCAGAAGCAGTCTCTATAGACAGTCATGGTGGGCTCAGGGTTTGGGCACTTAATGTCGCCCGTCTAAATTTTCTTCCACCCAGTAAAGATAAGGATCTTTCCATGGGGCTTAACATGTGAAATATTGTTTTCTTAAATTTCATTATTTCTGGAATATAATGTCTCTCTGTATTAATAGATCAAACTTTTCTTGTTTTTTTGGGGGGGTGGGGAGGACAGAGGGGATGTGACATGGAGTCAGAAGAGGTCTGTTTTCCTTGCTGCATATCACCGATATGGGAACCCATTGCTCTTTATTTATTTGTAAAGTCCACTATTAAATTTGGGTGGAAATCTAAAACTATCTTAATTCCTTTATAGATTCTCAGAAAACAGAAAACAAAATATCAAGAACATCTTTAGGACAAGTATAAGAGAGGAATTTGCATTGCATTTAATGACTACAGAAATTTATTTTCCTTAGTCAAAACTAACATAGGTGAAAACTATACATATATAGATAAAATATACTTTCTTGAAAAATCCAAAGATTGAGTATTCATTAGATTAAATTTCTATCAATTTTTATAATAAAGAGACAGCATCTGTCGCCATGAAGATAGCATAATAATGTGAAGGAATAAACCTTTGGAACTGTATATTTAAAGATAGTTAAGATGATAAACTTTGTTACATGTGTTTTATCACAAATTTTCAAAGTGAGCAAATACCTCCCATGAGGGAGGGTCTGGGCCTTACTTTCTAGAACTATCCATCTTTCAAGTATTAAACAGAAAATATATGTGAAAGTTTGTTATAAAATATAGTATATCTGTTACATATTCACTTCAATTCAGTTCAGTTACTCAGTCATGTCCGACTCTTTGTGACTCCATGAATCACAGCATGCCAGGCCTCCCCCGTCCATCAACAACTGCCGGAGTCTACCCAAACCCATGTCCATTGAGTCGGTGATGCCATCCAACCATCTCATCCTTTGTCATCCCCCTCTCCTCTTGCCCTCAGTCTTTCTCAGCATCAGGGGCTTTTCAAATCAATCAGTTTTTCACATCATGTGGCCAAAGTATTGGCATTTCAGCTTCAGTATCAGCCTTTCCAATGAACACCCAGGACTGATCTCCTTTAGGATGGATTGATTGGATCTCTTTGCAGTCTGAGGGACTCTCTAGAGTCTTCTCCAATACCACAGTTCAAAAGAATCAATTCTTCTGTGCTCAGCTTTCTTTATAGTCCAACTCTCACATCCATACATGACTACTGGAAAAACCATAGCCTTGACTAGAACATCAGGTGGCCAAAGTATTGGAGTTTCAACATCAGTCCTTCCAGTGAACACCTAGGACGGATCTCCTTTAGAATGGACTGGTTGGATCTCCTTGCAGTCCAAGGGACTCTCAAGAGCCTCCTCCAACACCACAGTTCAAAAGCATCAATTTGGCGCTCAGCTTTCTTTATAATTCAACTCTCACATCTATACATGACTACTGGGAAAACCATAGCCTTGACTAGATGGACCTTTGTTGGCAAAGTAAGGTCTCTGCTTTTGACTATACTATCTAGGTTGGTCATAACTTTCCTTCCAAGGAGTAAGTGTCTTTTAATTTCATGGCTGCAATCACCATCTGCAGTGATTTTTGGAGCCCCCCCAAAATAAAGTCTGCCACTGTTTCCACTGTTTCCCTATCTATTTCCCATAAAGTGATGGGACCAGATGCCATGATCTTTGTTTTCTGAATGTTGAGCTTTAAGCCAACTTTTTCACTCTCCTCTTTCCCTTTCATCAAGAGGCTTTTTAGTTCTTCTTCACTTTTTGCCATAAGGGTGGTGTCATCTGCATGTCTGAGGTTATTGATATTTCTTCTGGCAATCTTGATTCCAGCTTGTGCTTCTTCCAGTCCAGCGTTTCTCATGATGTACTCTGCATATAAGTTAAATAAGCAGGGTGACAATATACAGCCTTGACATACTCCTTTTCCTATTTGGAACCAGCCTGTTGTTCCATGTCCAGTTCTAACTGTTGCTTCTTGACCTGCATACAGATTTCTCAAGAGGCAGGTTAGGTGGTCTGGTATTCCCATCTCTTTCAGAATTTTCCACAGTTAATTGTGATCCACACAGTCAAAGGCTTCAGCATAGTCAATAAAGCAGAAATAGATGTTTTTCTGGAACTCTTTCTTGCTTTTTCCATGATCTAGCGGATGTTGGCAATTTGATCTCTGTTCCTCTGCCTTTTCTAAAATCATCTTGAACATCTGGAAGTTCATGGTTCATGTACTGTTGAAGCCTGGCTTGGAGAATTTTAAACATTACTAGCGTGTGAGATGAGTGCAATTGTGCAGTAGTTTGAGCATTCTTTGGCAAATGCACAAGGGGGAGAGAAACCATTGGAGAGAAAATTACCCCCATTGTTGAAAAAATTTAAATCAGTCACATAATGGACTTGAGTCTTTTAGTTTTAGATTGGTCACCTACTGCCAGGGAATGAAGAACTATCTGTACAAGAATACTTCTCTCGTCTTTACATATGAAATCACCTCAAACAAATCATTTTAATTTCTAAATTGCCAGTACCTAAAACAGGTGGCCTGGGCACACTAAAAATAAATTGGTTAAAGCTTTTTGAGATCCCGGCTGCTCTAGGCCTTATTCCCATTTATTAGAATCTGATCAAGTGCTGGTCTGACAAAGTTGTTGTCCAGTGCAAGAAATTGAAGGTGTCTAGGAGTCAATTCTGTTGCAATCTTTTTAAAATGGTTCTATCCTTTTCCAGGGATCAGATGTGTTGCTTTTTCCTTCTCTTCTTTACTCAGATATTTTTATATTTAGAGAATTGTTTAGAAGAAATACAGAATGGATTCAGGTTTATTATATATATAAATTTGTTTGACAACTGTTTGGTTTTGTTCACATCTGATTAAAAGATAACGGAAGAGGCCATCACTCCCCAAAACAAACAATGACATAACAAAACAGGACAAAACTCCTCAGCAAATGGTTGTATTTTAGAGTTTTGTGAAGAAACTCCCTTTCGTGTTGGAATAGACATGGGAAAAGAAGAAAGGGAGTCTGGAAAGAATGGATTTCTCTCTAGCCTGCAATAGGGAACTTCTACCATTCGGGCTGCAAAAGTCATGAGGAAATATGGCATCTTTAGAAATTCAAAACATCATCCCTAGGAGAAAATGCATCTTCCAGCAGCTTAGAAGGGACAAAATTAATTACTGGCTTTCACTGGGAAAGTAGAAAGAGACTGAAGGACCTTAACAGCTAAATGGGAGTATCAGGAGACCCAGACAACTTTTCTAAGCACAAGCAACTAGTTGAAAGATAGAGGATTAGTTGGAAAATACTTTACTTCATAATTGTGTTGCTCTGACATCCCAGACAACACAGCATGAAAGGCTAAAAAATCTATACTCACATTTTTTTAAGTAGTCAACAATTATTTTTCTCATTTATTTGACCACGCCACAGAGCATGCAGGATCTTAGCTCCCTGATCAGGGATCTAATGGTCACTCCTTGTATTGGAAGCATGGAAGTAGATTCCATGCTTCCAATACAAGGAGGTCAGGGAAGGTCAGGGAAGTCCCTGTACCCAGTTTTAACTTGACTCTTTGTTAGAAGTTGAAGGAGAATGTGGAGGAAAAACTGAGAAAATGTGGGCAGTAACAGGTAATATTTAGAGATTAATTTAAAAAAATCTCTATATATACCTTACAGAGTTGCCATAATACGATCCTCTTTTGGTGTATAAAGAATGACAACCCACTTCCCTATATGCATTCTTTGATGATTTATACTAGGCATTGAGGGAATTACTAAAGGATAAACATAGGCTGAAATAAAATAGTTAAAACTATTATAATAACAATAGTAGAATGTGAGAGGAAGAATGACCACAGTAAAGACCATCTATGATGTAATTCTATTTATGCATGCACCTGTATATACAGATACATGAATATGTATCTTTAGATGAGCGTAAGGAGCTATATATAGAGATACATGAATTGTGTCTTTAGATGAGCATAAGGAGGTGCATGAAAGAATCAAGGTGGTTGGTCATCTACCCAGTAACCTACACATCGTCCTCTACTGAGATTTTGCTCGGAGAGTCCACTTCCCACTACAAAGGCTGAACATGCTGGGTAATTCTCTTCCAGTCTCTCGGACAGTGAGTACCTGGCAATGTAACCCAATTCTTGCCAACAGAATTGAGCAAAAGTCTGGGAAGGCTTTGGGGGAAGTTTTCTTTCCCTGCTAGAAGGGAATGCATGAGGAGAATTCGCCTCCTTTGGATGGTGGCAAGTGATACGCGGTGTACCAATCAGGAACTACCACCTTAGTACCATGAAGTAACTGGGAGAAAAGCCCACATGCTGAAGATGGTGGAGCAAAGACAGCTATGCAGAGCCGCTGACCTCACCAGCTGTGAAACCCCTCATATCTGGATTTCCCAGTAAAGGAGAGACTAATGATCTTGTTGCCCCATTGCTGATGGGATGTTGTTTCTTCCAGCTGAAACACCCTACCTGAAAGAGTCACCAACATGTTCAAGGCAACTGTCTCACAATCGAGGGGTGATGGGATGGACATCTCTCTCATCCATCTCTTTGCCCATACATAATGGGGAGCTTTTCAAAAATACCAATACCTGGGCCACATCCCAGAACAATTAAATCAATTAAGTTTCAGCATCTCTGGGGTGGGCCCAGGCATAGATATATTTAGAGGTGCTCCACAAGATTCTGATGTTCAGCCAGAATTAAAATTCCCTGCTCTATGGTATGTGTTTCTTGTGTGTCATGAAAATGTTAGTATGTGTATTCATCTAAAATAAACTTGTATTAATCTTCTATTGCTGCATAACAAATTAGCACAAACAAGATGATTATTAGGGCCTCCAGGTGGCTCAGTGGTAAAAGAATTTGCCTGCCAATGCAGGAGACACAGGAGATGTGGGTTCAACCCCTGGGTTGGGATGATGTCCTGGAGGAGGAAATGGCAACCTGTTCCAGTATTCTTGTCTGAAAACCCATGGACAGAGGAGCGTGGCAGGTTACAATCCACAGAATTGCAAAGAGTCAGACATGACTGAGTGACTGAGCATACACGCAGAAGCTTATTAGCATGTGATGCTGTAGGTTAGTGTTGTGGGCACGCTGGACAGGGTTCTCTGCTCAGGGTCTTACAGGCTGTAAGTAAGGTCTCCGCTGAGTTCAGCTCTTACCTGGAGGCTCTGGGAAAGAACCTACTTCCTACTTTTCTGGCTGTTGGCAGAATTCAGCTTTGGTTGTACAACAGAGGTCCCAGCTCCCATGCTGGCTGTCAGCTGGAGCCACAGCCATTCCCTGTTATGTGGCCTCCTCTATTTTTAAGAAAAACCAGAGGAAACTCTCTGCATTTAAAGTGCTCACTTCAGCACTTCAAATGATTGCATCAGGTTCCTACCACAGGGTCAACTGACTTGGGGCGTTTTAATTTCTAAGATACAATCTCTCTTTTTGAAATTTACATTTGATTTATTTATTGCTTTTGGCTGTGCTGGATCTTCCTTGCTATGGGCAGGCTTTCTCTAGTTGTGGTGAGCAGGGCCTGCTCTTCGTTGCTGTGAGTGGGCGTCTCATTATAGTGGTACGCAGGCTCAAGGTACGCAGGCTTCATTCGTTGTGGCACATGGGCTCAGCTCCTCCTCAGCATGGGGGATCCTCCCAGACTGGGGATCGAACTCATGTCCCCTACATGGGCAGGCATATTCCTAACCAGTGGACCACCAGGGAAGTTCCTGGCTTGGGGCTTTCTTTATATTTGCAAAATCCCTTCACAACAGCACCTATAATACTATATGTGATTGAATAAGAAGAGAATTAAAATCTTGGGGGGACTGTCTTTAAAATTCTGTCTGCCACAACATCTCGCATTTAATGGTTGACAGCAATGATTATGTTCCACCACTGTACAGGTTGGCAATTCGGGGAGGACTCAATTAGGACTTCTTGCCTCTGCTCCACACGATGTTGGCTGGGCTTTCTCATGCACCTGAGTCTATCCGCTGTGGAGCTGGCTGTGATGCTGGCTGGTCTCTGATGGCCTTACACACCTTGGACCTCAGCCGGGATGTCTGTGATGAGTGGACCTCTCTCTCTCTGTCTCTCTCTCAAAGAGGCTATTCTAGCTCATTTCAAGGCATAGAGTCCCAAGAGTGGAATTCACTTTTTGAAAGCAACAAAAGCTTAGTTATACATCAGACTTTGCACAGGTCTTCTATGTGACCATTGGTATGATCTTTCTAAAACAACTTTGATCACTAAATTACTCCCTGATTGCTCAAAAAGCTTCAGTCGTTACCTTAACAAAAAGAATAAGTAATAAAGCCCAACTTTCTTATTGTTGTATACAAGCCCTTCCCCATATGTCTTCAGTGATGGGTCTTCATTTTCTCCAATCATTTCCCTAAGTCATGCTCTCATGGCAGTATTGCTTAGACACTTTTTTTCCTGTCTCTTTTCCTTTTCGCCCACACCACTCGGCCTGGGGAACTTCCCTGACCAGCAATCAAACCTGTGGCGCCTACAGTGGAAGCGCTGAGTCTTAACCACTGGACTGTCAGGGAAGTCCTAGAAGCCAGTATTGTTCATTCAGTAATCTAGTCATTCATTTAGTCAAACAAGAATTCATTGAGCATCATTATGGACCATATATAGTCTTCCAATTGCCAGAGATTCAAATATGAACAAAGTATTGCCCTCTCTCCCCCAGTCCCTGTCAGTGGATTCAAGGCTTACTTGGGGCCAGGAATAAAATTTTTAATGGCAGTTAGAGTGCACACAGTGTGATAATTATGATAGCTTTCCAACCCAGGTTCCTTTTTGCAAACATTCATCCATTCAATGGATGTTTAGTGAGTGTCCACCGCCGAGCAGTATGAAAGCACCTGAAGAAACCAGTGCGGATGCTCTGAGCTTACATTTTCCACTTTAAGTGGGCTTCCATGGTGAACGAAGAAACAGAAAACCCACACATAAAGGTCCAGAACAGTTCATCCATCTTTCCCTAGGCAGTCCAGTCCAGTGCAGAAGAGCCTCCAGTCTGAGGAACTGTACAGCCCATTGGAAAGCACCGCTGCCCTGCAGCCTATGAGAAGTGCCTGTGTCAAGTACAAGGCTGGGGGCGCCTATGGTGAGGCTGTGAAATGAAACAGGTGTTCACAGAAGCTGGAGGTGGCAGATTGCAGGACAAAGGCCATGCTAACATTCTCTAAAATCTATTTCCCTTCTGTTTCCCATGTTTTCTGCTTTTGGTTCTTGGAAGATGAGGAGAGAAGCAGGAGAAAGGGATTTAAGGGATAAAGTAAACAGCCTTTACTCTGGGTTATTTTTTTTATTTAAAATCAATTAATTTATTTTAATTGGACTATAATTACCTTACAATATTGTGGTGGTTTTCACCATACATTGATATAAATCAGCCATAGGAATACATGTATCCCCCCCATCCTGAAATCTGCTCCCAACTCCTCCCCACCCTATCCCTCTAGGTTGTCCCAGAGCATCAGCTTTGAGTGCCCTGCTTAAAGCTTTGAATTCTCACTGGTCCATCTGTTTAACATGTGGTAATATACATGTTTCAATGCTGTTCTTCCCCATCAGTTCCCACCCTGTCATGTAATCTCTGGAATAGGCTGTTAGAGGCTGGGAACTCCAGGCTAAGCATCCCTTTCGGTTACCTCATAGAGCCCCTCTTCACTCCCATTTGCCCTTCCACCCAAATCCTTGTCTTATAAAGGAGGACAAGAGCAAAATGAGAAAGTCAGTGAGAGAGGGAAGGGGAAGAATAGCTTGAAAGAAGAAAGTACATCAGGAGGACAGATTCACAGACATGACAAAATCTACATCCCTTTCACGAGCCAGAGGCTCTAGCTGAGCTAAACTTCCTAGTTTCTGCACACGCAGGGTTTTCCCAGCACATCACAAGTGCATGTGTGAAACTTGGGCCTCCTTTAAAAGGTCCAGCGCAGACACAGCCACCTCCTCCGTGGAATTTCCCCTGATCTGTTGGCTGGAAGTAATCTGACCCGAGGACCCCTTAGTCAATCTCTGAACCTCCTTTATGGCCCTTCTTGCTTTCCATGCTGCAGCCAAACCGCATGAGTACAGGTCATTTCCCACTTTTGACTGGAAGCCTGCTGATGGCAGGCTCCATATCCAGTGCGTCTCTGTAATCCAGGACAGTGCCTCACCCAGCCCTGCACGCAGTGGAGTGAGAGGTGTTCAGTGCTGCCCAGCTCCTTGCAATCCCGTGATGATCCAGTCCATGGACTTCTCTAGGCCAAAATACTGGAGTGGGTAGCCTTTCCCTTCTCCAGGGGATCTTCCCAACCCAGGGACTGAACCCAGGTCTCCTGTATTGCAGGCAAATTCTTTACCAGCTGAGCCACAGGGGCATAAAGCAGCCTCAGCTGTCTCCAAGGCAGGAAACTGAAGGTTCGCGCTCAGCCCGGTTGCCCGCCCCACCTGTCTCTCTCTGCCTCCAAGTGCACTCTGTTCTCTCTCCTGGGTCAAGAGATGAGGAATGCTATCTGTTATTATTAGATGCCAGGTATTACACTCATTTCCCTACAAAAGAATTTTATGAATTCTTCTTCTATTCAGCTCAACTCCAATAATCCTAATTTGAGTGTATTGTTAATTTCATGCTTGGGCCCTAATTGACACAGATTTTATCAATGACAATAACAGCTACTATCTGTTGAACCACATACACACACACACACACAAACACACACACACATATATATATATATATTTCCTCTCCTCTGTCCTTACAATAAACTAAGAGCTGAGTACTTTAATTTTATCCTTGAGCGATTCAGGAAGGTTCAAGTAATTTATCTAAAGCTGCACAGCTTGTAAGGTCTCAATTCAAGTCTTACCTTCTTACATGAAGCCTTGTGCTTTCTCAGTGGTGTCCAACTCTTTGGGGCCCCATTGACTGTAGCCCACCAGGCTTCTCTGTCGATGGAATTTTCTAGGCAAGAATACTAGAATGGGATGTCATTTCCTACTCTAGGGAATCTTCTCAACCTAAGGATTAAACCTGCCTTTCTTACATCTCCTGCATTGGCAGGATTCTTTACTACTAGTAACACCTGGGAAGCTCACAACCTCACCTACTTGAAATAACCTCTTCCTCCCAAACCCTAATGGTACTTTTCATCCCCTTCATAATACTCTTCACTATCATATATTCTGTGAATTGTTGGTGCTTTATATACTTGTCTTATCCAGCCAGAATGTATGCTCCATAGAGGCAAGACTTCCTTTCATTCATGGCTTTACCCTTGGAATAGACATGATAGTAAGTATGTGCCGAATGAGTGAGAGAAAGTCGCTTCCTTCAGTCCAGGCTCCCTTTACGCTCTGTGTCTCTCCTAGTAGCCTGGGATTTCCTTTCTGTTTGCATCAGGATCTTCAAATCCAGAGTTTAGATCATTAAATTCTATCCCTGTCGGCTTTTGGACCAAAAGTAGGGAGTCTCTCAAATTAATTCTGACATTTTTATGAAGAAAACTAAAGAGCCAAGAAGCAAAAGAAGAGAAAGATACAGAGGGTGTTACAGAGAGATACAGAGAGGAAGAAAGAGACCTAGAGAGACGATGGGAAAAGACACACTGAAATTCTCCAGGGCAAGCTGCTTGGGGACCACTTATAAAGGAGCAGCCCAGAAACAGCCCATACGCAAACCTGATCACTCACTCCCTAGACTGCATTTAAGACTGGGATCCTCTGGGAACTCACAAAATAGTGTGGACAGTCCAAAGATGGTTGGCACCATGTACCCTAATGCAACAACAAAGTAAAAATTGTCACGTTTAATAAAAATAATCTTTGTAAGAGTTCAAAACCAAACAGCCCACAATCTAAAAAAAAAAAAAAAAAGAATACAGATTGTAGCACATGTTCTGTAAATACTATACAAACTATTCCCTCATGGAAAAAAAAGAATTGTTTTCCACATATTCTCCTAAATTTACTGCTTGTTACTATAGTACACACCCACACAACTTCACATTTAAAATATTTTAAAATTTCAAATGAAAAATTTCAAAGTCATATGCTTCTATATATAAAGTAGTCACTTGCCTGAAAAATCAGTTTTGAAAAAAAAATCAGTTCTGTACTTAACTTCTTGGCAATTCTTTGATTTTGTTTCATAAACCACTCTCTCTGGCACAGAACTGGTCCCTGTCTACTAAAGGTCTCCATGAAGCCCTGTTCTGAGATTTTCTGTTCAGAAAGACAGGATTCAGTTCAACTCTCACTTCTCCGTTGTGTTTCCTCTTGCCCACTGTGAATTTCCCATGGACATCATTGTAAGGACAGTCCTGCGAGCTTCCCAAAATCTATAGGTTATAAGACCTTGAGTCAGGGAACCTAGACCATGCTCGGCACATTAATGGAAATCAAAAGTGATTCCATTGGCTGGCTCGAGGAACTCAGGGCTTCCTCAAGAGGGTAAATATCTTACTTCTATTGTGCTATTTTCTTTCCCTAGAAAAGAAGTTGTTGCTATGTAAGTCTTTGTAATTTTGGTGCTATGTTCATTGTGTGAATATGAGGACACTTGATCCCTACACACTTCCTGATTAAAGCAAGCCCCTGGAATCAGAATGGACAAGCATGGATATCTGGAGGAAAACATCACAGACTAAAATAGAAGACTGCTGCATAGATGGCAACGCGGGTCAAGAACAGGCCTGAGAAGTCCCGTTTCTGGCTGCTCATAACTGTTGCAATGATGCCAGTCACCACTGAGATGGACCACAGGTGAAGGACGAAAACTGCATATAAGACGCTACTTCAGCAAACCTAGATAATTTATATAAAGTGTTGCTCTTATCCTTATGGGACAGTTTTTGTGTGTGTACCTAAAATCTTTGTAAATTCTATAGAGATGTCCCAACAGAAATCCTGGCGATCACTGTGATGAGTTCTGAACACACTGTCGTTTTTGGAGAAGAAAATCCATGCAGTGTGTGTCCCAGAGCTGGACCCTGTTTTGGGACAGTTGCCCATTACTGTGATTATGAGGACAGGTCCTGAGAAGGACCACATCCTGCTGAGATTAACTTGACCTTCAGTGAGTCCCTGGGCATCGCACACATGTGTCAGCAGCTCTGTGGCCAAGCCAGTTCTATGACGGTGGTTTCAATGGGGCAGCCTCACAGACTTGCATAGGAATTGTGAACTCCCTGAATTAACCTCCCATTCCTCTTTGGATCAATAAATATAAATTTCTTCTTTAAGGAAAATAAACTCCACGGTATGTTTTGGGCTGTGCTCTTACAATCTTTCAAACAAATTCTATCATCACCCTGAGATAAATGTTTTAAAACCCAGTTTCTGATCCAAACAAAAATTATAGCAAGATGGAGGGAGAATATTTAACCAAGGGATTTTGTTGTTATTTTTGTTTTGCAACTACTTTTTTGTTTTTAAACAACACAACATAGTTTAGGTTGGAAAGCATAGGAATGGAGGTCAGGATATAGACTCTGCTGCATCAGCCTGAACCCTCAATTTCCTGAGTAACAAGAGGTTATATCAACTAAGCTCTAACATTTATTTCAAGTTTTGCTTTTGAGAGTTTGTGCAGTGGAGCCAGTTGACCTGGGGTTGTTTCACAATCACTGGCATTTATTAGCCTATGTTGGGAAAGATTAAAGGCAAGAGGAAAAGGGGACAACAGAGGAGGAGATGGTTAGATAGCATCACTGACTCAATGGACATGAATCTGAGCAAACTCCAGGAGGTAGTGAAGGGCAGGGAAGCCCGGCATGCTGCAGTCCATGGGGTTGCAAAGGGTAGGACATAACTTAGCGACTGAACAACAGCAACAAGCTGTGCAAATTTGCCCTTCTGCAAAAAATAAACCACCCTGGATTTCCTTATTTGTTAAATGAGTACAATAAGAATATATACACCTCTTAGGGAGTTCGTGGAGATTAAATGAGTTCCTATATGTAAAGTGTTTAGGCAGCCCTGGCACTAGGAGTACCCTGTACATATTGGCTATTGGTAATTACATTTTTATTATTATTCTGACTTCATTGAAAAAAGCTAAACCAACACTTCAGAAGTGAAAATGCAAGCTGAAGATTTTGTGACTGTTCATGTAGGCATGGGCTTGAGTAGCAAGGTTTAGGGGGCTTTAAGTTTTATGGCAGTGAATGATGGAGAAGTGAACGCCCTTGAAACTCTGCTAAAGCTTTCGCCTTGTGAACCTCTTCCCAAGGAAGTCACTTCTTTCTGAATAAACAAGTCAGGCCCCATCCAGGGTAAGCACTCCATGAAGCCTCCTTCTTTGTGTGTGATAGGAGTCTGAAATAAGCATTTCAATTAGATTCATTAAGACAGTTATTACTTGGTAATTGAATAGCAACAGATTGCAAAGGAACACTTATTGAGGTTAATAAGTATGTAGGAGAGAAATCTTCTTCTGTAATTCCATCAGCTATAAACCAGTATAATTAGATTCTTACTAACACATCCAAATTGAAGGGAATGTTGAGGCATATAATTGGCACTTAGGAAGATACCTGCATCACGTTAGGATGCTTTCCATTTACATACTTATTAAGTGTCAGTTTAAGTTGTTAAATAATTGAGATTATTGGACAGTAGTAGGTCAAGTGGTTAAGAATTAAATTCTTAAATATATTAATAAATTAGGACCAGATTTATTTTAAGATATAAAATGCAACGTTACTATGTCCATAAGTTTGTATCAATACATAAAATATCTCAATGCATCTTATTAAAAATTCCATGACTCTGAATTGATTTTCTCAAGTATGATAGAATCATTCATCCTTCGTTTGCAATCATTTTTTGAGCAACTACTGTTTGTAAAAGAGCACATTGTTTGCCCTCAGTTTGATAATGGAGATTGAGATAGGTATGTAAGAAAATTTCCTAGTTTGTGACACAAACAAAGCATGCTGGGAGAGCATAACAGAAGAAAAAAATGCATATTCTTTTTATATTCTTTCTTTTTCATGGGACAAAATTCTCTTTGGGATTTAAATTGTCTACAATTATATGGCTATATGGTTCTACTTCCAAGTCAAAGTACAAACTTCTGGGGAAGGCCCTTATTCTTTATTATTTTTGATGGAAAATGATGACCAGATGCTATGTAAATAGCAAACTAAATTAAGAACTTGTAAAACCTCAGATAATCTTTATGTTGAAAATATACTTAATTTTTGGAGAAATTACATTTAATGCAATTACATTAACAGCCAAAATTTGGATAACTCAGGTTGGTCTTTCGTTGAAATCATTCATAATAAAATATAACTTCTTCTTAAATACAAATGACTCATATCTCAGAAAGTCCATAGAGAAACAAAACCTAAAATGACTGGAAACCGAATTTATAAGGCAGGAGTTTCACTTGATTGTTGTTGACAGGAGCAAAGAGTACTATTTTGTTACTGAAGTTCCCAAGAAGCAAAGAAAAGCCACCAACCCCCTCCATCCTCCCACACCAAAAAGTCGGACTTAATAATACCCACCTTTGATGATTTTCTAATTTATAAGCCTTGTCAGGATGTGCACAGATTGCTAAAAGTTCTTATTGTTGATATTTTCCTTCTCCTCTCTTTTTTAACCACCTATTTATCTAGCAAGATACAGAGAGAAAAAGAAAATGTCTTTTACTATTCTGGCACCATTTTGATTTTACTATCAAAGCCCTGGTAATACCACAACCATATATTTATAAATCCAACTCCTTATCTAGCAGACCAACCTCACCCTGCTCGCTCGTCATCACAGATACCATTGTCTCCCTCGTCTTTCATGCCCACTATCACAGGCGTGCATCTGACACTACCCTTTCTCCCTGTCACTAAAAAATGGATGTCACTAAGCCTTGTCACTTTTCTCTACAGCATCTCTAAAGCTCCATCTTAGCCTTCCATGTCTGTTAAACCTTTACCCATGTTTTATCCTGTGTGAAGACATAAAATGTGCTTATGTGACAACCAGAGGGATTTATCTTGAATATAAGGGAGAATTTCTTGACCATGAAGCATTGCAAAGGCTTTTATAAGAGTCTGTTATAATGTTTAAGGATGACAGATTGACCTTGGATGGGAACCATTGAAAAGTCTCTGAGACCCGATTTTATTCCCCTTCTTATTTGGGGCCATGCTTTCCCTCTCCCGTACGCTGTCCTCATTCTGGTGCTTCCTCCAGCTCCTATTTTTCACCTTCATTGTTTCTTTCTCAGCCAAGTAAGTGGACTTCTCTTTTGTTGATATCTTAGCATTTCTTTACAAATTCCCATGAACATCCCTCTGAAGAGTCACTTAAATGACTGTTACAGCAGAAGCTAATCTTTATTAAACACTTACTATGTGCCTGACAATGTCACTAGCACATCGGTTATATTATCACATTTAATCCTGTAACAACCATAGAAGTCAGATACCATTATTATCTCATTTCTGAATTGGGGAAATGAGATTTAAGTTAAATAACTTGTCCAAGGTCAATGGCTAGTAAGTGCTAAAATCTGGCTTTACATCTAGAATGTCTCCCTCTTAACTACCCACAGCAAAAAAAAAAGTCACTTTGTTAAATTTCAGGTTTGTTTCCAAAACAACTGAGGCTTACTGCTATGTTCCAGTATACATCCCCTTTTCTTTCCTTCAAATCACCCAGATTTTTTAAAAATTGTTTATTTGACTGCTCTGGGTCTTAGTTGGGGCACACAGGATCTTCATTGCCGCTTGCAGAATGTTTAGCTGTGGCATGCAGGATCTAGTTCCCTGACCAGGGATCGAACCCAGGCCCCCTGCATTGGGAGCACAGATCTTAACCAATGGGCCACCAAGGAAGACCCCAAATCACCCAAATCAACGAAAAGCAAAAAAGCCACTCAGCCCCAAATGGTCCCAGTGTCAGGAAGAGGTGACCCACTCTCAGCCCCAGCAGTGGACCTCCGTTGGTAGGAACCAATCCAAGAATTCCTGGGTGACATCATTCACAAGTGGAGGGCACATGACCCAAGTGTCTAAACCTCAAAATCCTCACTTGTAAGCCTCGGACCAGAAGTGCTCTCCCTGTTGCTGGTTGTGAAAGCAACAGCCTGGAGCCCCCGTTGCTCCAGGAACTCATCCTATGACCACTGAAGAACCAGCTTCAAAATAAAGCTGCCATCCAGAAGAAAGAGTGGAGATATCAGAAGAAGCTGGCTGGGCTACTTCAAAGTCCACCAACCTCTGCAGTTCTCGTTATGTGGCCAGTGAATACCTTGCGTTGCTCAAGACAACTCAAGTTGAGGTATTGTAAGGATAGGAAGGTGGCCCGTGGATACATGTTGTCCTGGACTAATTTTATCAGCAGTGCCTCCTTTCACTCTCAAAATATGGATAATAAGTCATACGGTCACCCTAGTTTTCCTATAACTTGAAGCAACAAGTCCTAACTACACCATTCATTTCTTTCTCAGACTTGATTTCATTTTGTGTTTTTCACAAATATCCTACAACTTGACACGAGAGGATCAGCAAAGAAAGATGCTTTCATAAATGGAACAAGGTAACTTTGGCACATCAAATTCCTGAACCCTCCTTGCTTTTAGCCAGCTAAGAGGAGGTCTCTTTGTGCCCAAACTGAATGAAAAGGCCATTTAGGGGTTCAGGGTCCAGTAAATTACTGGTGCTATAAACCGCCTGCAAACTCAGCTGATCCCTGAGTGTGACCATCAGAATCTAGAAGCATCTCCCCCACATTCATTCTGTCATCAGGTAAAGCCTCGGCTGTGTTTTGCTGTTCTATAAACAGCCAAATGTAGCCCCTTAGAATAGAAAGAACCATGCATCACTGAACACCACACTGATGCCCTGGCACCGCACATCAGTGCCGGCACCCTGGGAACCAGACTGCAGAGGTGTTCTTGGCATCTGACTCATAGTTAAAGCAACATACTGAGTGAGCTACAGATTCCAGCTAGGAGAGCTAATTTTAGCAGGCGAAGAGAAAGAGAAAATGAGGGGGAAATGGCTCTAACAGAGAATAATAATTGAGAACATTTGGATTTGTATCCTGAAATGTAGCACAGGCCTCAGGACTTGATGTTGGGGGAAGAGAAAACAGCATAGTGATTACCAGGTACAAATAGGAAAGGGTTCAAGCACCCAGATTTTTCGTGACCTTCCTGACTTTGAATATTTCTTTCTACTCAAAAACTAGGAAGAAAAAGAATTGTAAATATTTACTTTTTCCCTCGTGTTTCATGTTCATCTTCCTTAAAAAAAGAAAACAAAATTTAAAATAGCAACCATGGCAACCAGGGGGCTTCCCTGGTGGCTCAGACTATAAAGAATCTGCCTGCAATGCAAGAGACCCAGGTTCAATCCCTGGGTCCGGAAGATCCCTTGGAGAAGGAAATGGCTATCCACTCTAGTATTCTCGCCTGGGAAATCCCACGGACAGAGGAACCTAGTGGGCTACAGTCCATGGGGTCTCAAAGAGTCGGACATGACTGAGCAGTTACACTTTCACTTTCATGACAACTAGTATGGTGAGTATAAGTGGGTATCCTATCTGGACAGGAGTTGGGTCTCCAATACTTTGAGGGTCTCTTTAGACATAGTAGTTGTGACTTGTAGGAGAAAAGGTGAAGCTCGTCTGGTGGACCCTGGTTGGTGCCATGATGACTGTGTATCTGAGGGCCCCAGAAGGTCTGCAGCCAGTGGAAAGGAGTCTGGTGAGGAGGGACAGACATGGAACAGGGCAGAGTATCTTGAAAGGGAGTGGAGATCCGAACACAGCTCAGATGATCCTGGAGAACTTGTCCTTATTTGGGAACCCAGGAATCTACTGCTATGTAAGAGAGTATCCCCCTGCTTAAAAGCAACAACTGTTTTACATAGGCCGGGAATTGGTTGACTTCTCTGCCATGTGTTGAATTGACCGGGGTCACTTCATGGCATTCAGCTGGTGACTGGCTTCACCTGGAGGGGCCAGAGGCTTCGGCCACATGGCTGGGGCCTCGGCAGGCATGGCTGGGCCGTTTCCCTTTCCGTGAAGTCCCAGGGCCTCTGCACCAGGCTTCCAAGCAGGGTGCTCGGATTTCTTAGGTAATAGGGCTGGGCTCCAGGAGGTCAAGGCAGAGGCTGCCAGTTCTTTTAAAAGCCAGGGCCAGATCCAGCATAGATTCACTTCCACAGTCCTCATTCTCCTTGTCAAGCATAGGCCAGCCAGAGCCACGGGGAGCGGTTGGGGGAGGACAAACAGCCCCACCTCTCCTTAGGAGGCCTGTCAAAGAATTTGCCCCCATCTCAATTTTGTCATATCCAATTACGTTATCTCTCTGTGTGTGTTTATACATTAAAAGCATAATTTCTAAATACTTGAGGGCTGCTTGTGTAATCTTGCTGTGGGTACCACTTACAAACTAAAAATGAAATCATTCTCTCCCTTGATTTCCAAAGTATTGCCCTGAGCACATCTGGCATCCACGTCAACCTCAGTCAGGTTAGGCGATCCTCGGTACTGTAGGGAGGCAAGCCGAGTTCCTCCATCATAACTGTGTCTCTGCTGGCCTGGGGGCTGGTGATCTAGGCTCACACCCCCACACCTGGAGGAGGAAAGAGGTGGAACACTAATTGCTGTGGTATTTTGAGGCACAAACTGACTTTCTGCAGGAAATCCTGTTCACACCCTCAATTTTCCTGGCCCCACACTCAGCTTCTGACTCTGCGGGAGCGGTGACAAGGATCCCTGGCACCCGGTCAGGAGGTAGTGTTCCACTCTCTGAACTGATGAACAGTTGACTTTCAATTCCTGCAGGACAGCCACAGAGGCAGCAGCTATATTCTAGCATTAGAATAGTCCCTCCCTAGAAACATCAAGGCAGGGATACAGAGCGTGCGTGACATACAGATTAGAAGTTTAGAAAACAGTAGTGATGAGCCACAAGACCAATTACCCTAGGGCTGGAGTGGAGTGGGGTGGGCAGTTAAATATATGAGGGGCTTGGAGCCATTAAGATTTGGGTATTAAAACTCAATCTGTCCTTACTGGGTGGTGAAACCTGAGATGGGCGTGTTATACAGGTAGGATTTTTTTTTTTTTAATGAAGAAACAGAGTTAAAATAAAACATCCACTAACTACTGACAGCCGACTTTGCAAAAGGAAAGGTGAAAACAATGGAAGACATGTAAAATAATCATCATTCCACTCCGTCTACCTTAGTTCTCCACTTACACAGTTTGTATTTCAGTCCCAGTAGGGAGAGGTAAATCGCAGGGACTCCTGAGCTCCAGTTACAGGCTTTTGTAGAGGTCCTCAGGGCATCCACAGAACAGTCCGGCTTCAGGCTAGAAACTGGGGCTGAACAGCCCAGTCCTCCCCGTTGGGTTCTAAGCGTTTGAACAGAAAGCCTGAAACTTGAGAGGCAAGGACGTCCTTCATAGAAGCATCAATTGTGATCATCTTGTGCTAGTTCCTTCCTTTAGTTTATTTCTCAGAAATGTGAATAATACATTTCACCAGAAATGGTACTAGTAAGAAGGGAAGAAATTATTAAAGAGAAGCTATTCAATGATCTCATTTAAACTTCAATTTGAATTGTAGCATAACTTAATGTTCTTTAATGAGGTGAAACTTTTAACAGTAGTCATGGTTTCTAATGTGTTTAAAGCAATACTATGTTTATTTTTTTCTTTTCCTTCTTTTCTCCTTTTTAAGATGGTTTTTTTTCATAAAGGTAAAAGCAATTTGTACTATTTAGAACTACTATTTGAGGACAACAACTATAGCACTGAGAAGAGAAAAAAATGCTTAAAAGTAACCTTTAAAACGATCTTATGATTAAACGTTTCAAGAGAAGACACATTGAGATACTGCAAATATGTGTGCAGCCTAATACAATGTGTATGTATATACATTTTAAAGGAAAGAAAAATATTAATAATCACTTTAATTATCTCTTTTTCTGAGACTAAATCTCTCAAATAACATGATGAAACTTAATCTAGCTTCTGAAGTGAAAATAAAAACCAAGGAACATATTGCAATGAAAGATCATGCGTCATTGTGGAGATAGAAATTCAACACACAGACCATCCCTAAATCGTTAAATAAATTTTCCACCTTTATTGAAATTAATTGACATATAACAGTGTAAGTTTAAGGTGATGACTTGATACATGTATATATTGTGAAATGATTACCACAGTAAGGTTAGTTAATACTTGTTTCACCTCACATAATTACCATTTTGTGTGTGTATGGTGAGAACATTCTACAAAGCCTTCCATAATATATGCCTTATTCGCCTGATGTGGACTTAGAACCATCATTCTGAGTGACGTAAGGGCCACTGGAGCAGGAGCTTATTCCAGCCATGGGTATAGAGAGGCACCTGGACCAGCTTCACAGGTAGGTTTTCCACCACTGCATGCAGGTGGGCTGAGGGATTCACACGGTGAAACCGTGCACCCCCTTTAGCAGCTGTAAACCCCAGGTACCTCTCAGCAAGGCTGCTGCCTGGAGGGATTTAATGAGCCTCCCCTGTGCTCCCACTTTTGCTCAGGTGGAAGGCACTGGCAGAAGGGTGTGTAGGTCATAGGACAGAAATCAGCATTATCTGCTCCACCACAGCACTGAGACTCAAGGCTGAGAGTGCTGGCGTGAGGGGTAGAGAGACAACGTGCTAGGACCCAGCCACAGAGGCAGAGTTCACAGACCAGAGGGGCTGACACTGCCTGGCAGCTGGCTAGAGCTGCAGGCTGAGGACAAATTGCCGGGGGTCTGGTTACATGAACTCCGCTTCCATAGGTGTGGGGTGAGCCCTGAAACCTGCACTCCTCCTGAGCAGGCTGATGCTGCTCCTACAACAAGCGTGCCTCTAGGGCACCTGGTAATTTCAGTGCAGTCCCTCTGTTTTTAAGCAGGCACTTTTAAAATGGGAAACCGTAATTAGATATTCCCATGAAATGGATCTCATTATTCTAGGGACCAAAAATATTGGGATTGATAAGGGGATGGGAGGGCGGATTCCCTGTGGTCCAGCGGTTAGAACTCCAAGCTCTCAATGCCAAAGTCCTGGGTTCCATCCCTGGTGGAGAACTAAGAATCCACAAGCCATGTGGTGTGACCAAAAAAAAAAAAAAAAAAATGCCCCTAAAATCCTATGGGACTTCCCTGGTGGTCCAGTTGTTGGGACTTTGCCTTCCAATGCCAGAGACTCAGGTTTGATCCTTGATCTGGGAGATAAGATCCCATATGCCTCCTGGCCAAGAAACCAAAACATAAAACAGAAAGAATATCATAATAAATTCAATAAAAACTTCAAAAATGGTCTGCACTGCCCCCCCCACCAAAAAAAGCAAGGGAACTGATAGTGAAGGGAGTGGACAGTGGAGGGAGCGGACAGTGGAGGGTAGAGATTTAACCAATAGTCCTTCTGGATCCAGCAGTACATAAATCTTAGGGCCTGCATCTTCTAGTCATCAAGGCTACACATGTCTTGGGTGTCCTGTGTTTTAATATTGTTGTTATTATTTATTATCATTATTATAACATCACAATAATTAGAAGTAATTAAATAACATGGAAAGGGGTGGTTTAGTAAGATAGCTCCGTTTGCCATTTGCATGACCTTGGACAAATCTCTTACCCTCTCTTGAGTTTCTGTTTTTTCCTCTGTAAAATAGCAAAAAAAAAAAAAAATGTGCCTTTCTCACTGACTTGTGAGAATGAACTGCAGTTAAAGAGATGATGAGGTTAAAGACTAAATGAAGTATTCAGATATTAATTGTCGACACTGCTCTTATCAACAGTTGTATTGCATGGACCTGGTTGTCCTGAATGTGCTTAGGTATCTTTTCCTGGGGCCTGCCTGTGTGCATGCTCAGTTGTGTCCTACTCGTTGTGACCCCATGTACTGTAGCCCTCCAGGCTCCTCTGTCCATGGGGTTTTCTAGGCAAGAATACTGGAGTGGGTTGCCATGCCCTCCTCCACGGGATCTTCCAGACCCAGGGATCTCCTGCATTGGCAGGCAGATTCGTTATCACGGAGCCCTCTGGGAAGCCCTGGGGCAAGCAATGAGAAATTAAGTCCCTTCTCTTAAAATACGAATTCTCAGAACCAGTCAGAACAGGAGAATTACTGGAATAAGCTGAACAATTTGCCTGAGTCAAAGAGGGAACTATTGATACTTAGAAGGACTCAGAGCGCCTCTGAGAATTAACACCTATACCCTCAGATCTCTGAGGAAGGGAGGGTCTGCCTGGGTTTGAGTGACGGCCTTACTTTTTGCCCCTCGTCAACCAGTGAGGCCACAGGCAGACCTGCCTTCATTGTCCTAGCTGCTGAAGCCCAGTTCGTGAGACTTGCCTTATGGTGAAGTCCTGTGCTATGTTGCTGGTGCAGGTGAAAATAAATGATGTTGTTAGAAGAGGGTAGGAAAGAATATTTAGGACCCGGTGAGAAGCAGAAGATTCCCAGCTCTGGAAGATTTCATCACTTTTCCTACTGCTTGTTAAATTTCAGGATGGAAGGGAGGAAGGGCAGGGTTCAGAACTAATTAAAGTATTCTGTGAGTCAGTTTTAGATACTATTATCCTATTTAATTCTGAAACAACATTGTGGGTTAGATAAAATTTCCACTGTTTCAGAACTGAGTAGACTACAGCTCAGAGAGGTTAAATTGTATGTTTATATAAGCTCACATAGCTCCAAAGGATGAGGCTGAGACATAAACCTAGGTCTGGCCAGACTCCAAAGCCTACAGTTTTTCCATCCTATCTTGCCACTTCCTGAAAAAGGCAATTTGGGCCATGTTCATGTTGCTACACAAATGGTGTCAACGTAGTTTGTGGGTTTCTGAAAAAAAATTGCTTTACTTTAGGCAACTGCTCTCAAACTTCAGCAGGCATCAGAATCTCCTACAGATCTGGTTAAAACACAAGTTGCTGGTCTCTCTCCCAGTTTCTGGATCAGTCTGACAGTGGTGAGGTCACAGAGTTTCTTTTCTAACAAGCTCCCAAGGGATCCCGATGCTGCTGGTCCGGGGACCACACTTTGAGACCTACTCACTTATGATAGTGGTTCTCCAACGTGGCTCTGCATCAAAATCACATTGGTGGGCGGGTGCTTTAAGAATCCCAGCGACCAACCTGCATCCCATACCACTTACATCAGAATTCTTTTTAGGGATAGGTGGTACAAAGGCATCCATGTTTTGTTTTGTTTTGTTTTTAATTCTCCAGGTGATTCAAATGGCCAGGCAAATTTGAGAGTCTTTGTCTAAAGATACTGATGTGATGAGCCAATCAGTGATACGGGTGTGGAATGGGTGGCCTGGAGCTTTGTGGAATGCAAGAGAGTTGTTGTTCTTACAGTTACAGGATAGGGAGGGGAATAGGAACTGGATTTTGTTTATTTTTTTGGCAGTGATGGAGGACTTCTTGGGTGGAGAAACTCACTCAAAGTCCACAAACGGGAAGGTCAAGCAGGGAAGTCTCCATTCTGTCATGTTTTCTATTTCCTATTCCATGTCAGAGATAATCTGCTAATTCTCTCCAGCCTCTGTGAGCTGCTTCTTTTCTTTCCTGCTTTCAGAATAGAGCCTGTGATTTAGAAGAAACAGAATACAAATCAAACCTAACTGTGGTCTACAGCTCATAAATAAAATAAAAGTAAGCAAACCCAATTGTGCTGATCCCATGCAGTTCCCTGTGACAACACCCCAAACTTTGTGGTATATTCAGAATCATCAGTGTATGTTGTTTATTTTTTTTCCTAGTCCACCAAGCCTTCTTGGTTACGTGGCTTCCCTGCTTTTTCACCCATGTATTAAAAGCTTATACGTGCTTGATTTTTAATAAATGAGATATTGATTTGTTTTGCAAAATGCTGTAGCAGGTAAACCTTAATTGACTGGTTCCTAAATATCCACTTGGGCTTCCCAGATGACTCAGTGGTAGAGAATCTGCCTGCCAGTACAGGACACGGGTTCGATCCCTGGGTCAGGAAGATCCCCTGAAGAAAGAAATGGCAAGCCACTCCAGTATTCTTGTCTGAGAAATCCCATGGACAGAGCAGCTGGCACCTTTCCAGAGGCAGGTTAGGGGGTCTAGTATTCCCATCTCTTTCAGAATTTTCCACAGTTCAAAGGCTTTGGCATAGTCAATAAAGCAGAAATGGATGTTTTTCTGAAACTCTCTTGTTTTTTCCATGATCCAGCGGCTGTTGGCAATTTGATCCCTGTTTCCTCTGCCTTTTCTAAAACCAGTTTGAACATCAGGAAGTTCACGGTTCACATATGGCTGAAGCCTGGCTTGGAGAATTTTGAGCATTTACTTTACTAGCATGTGAGATGAGTGCAATTGTGCAGTAGTTTGAGCGTTCTTTGGCATTGCCTTTCTTTGGAATTGGAATGAAAACTGACCTTTTCCAGTCCTCTGGCCACTGCTGAGTTTTCCAAATTTGCTAGCATATTGAGTGCAGCACTTTCACAGCATCATCTTTTAGGATTTGAAACAGCTCAATTGGAATTCTATCACCTCCACCAGCTTTGTTTGTAGTGATGCTTTCTAAGGCCCACTTGACTTCACATTCCAGGATGTCTGGCTCTAGATTAGTGATCACATCATCATATTGGCAATTTGATCTCTGGTTCCTCTGCCTTTTCTAAAACCAGCTTGAACATCTGAAAGTTCATGGTTCACCTACTGTTGAAGCCTGGCTTGGAGAATTTTGAGCATTACTTTACTAGCATATGAGATGAGTACAATTGTGCACTAGTTTGAGCATTCTTTGGCATTGCCTTTTTTTGGGATTGGAATGAAAACTGACCTTTTCCAGTCCTGTGACCACTGCTGAGTTTTCCAAATGTGCTGGCATATTGAGTGTAGCACTTTCACAGCATCATCTTTTAGGATTTGAAATAGCTCAAGTGGAATTCCATCACCTCCACTAGCTTTGTTCGTAGTGATGCTTTCTAAGGCCCACTTGACTTCACATTCCAGGATGTCTGGCTCTAGGTGAGTGATCATACCATCACGATTATCTGGGTCATGAAGATCTTTTTTGTACAGTTCTTCTCTGTATTCTTGCCATCAATTCTTAATATCTTCTGCTTCTGTTAGGTCCATACCATTTCTGTCATTTATCGAGCCCATCTTTGCATGAAATGTTCCCTTGGTATCTCTAATTTTCTTGAAGAGATCTCCTCCAATTAAAAATAAATTTAAAAAAATTCAAAATATTTCATCCATCATGAATACCCCTCACTAGAGATCAGTAAATCTCTAAGTGCAGTAGTTGTTCAGTTGCTCAGTTGTGTCTGACTCTCTTTGATTTCGTGGACGGCAGCACACCAGTCTTCTCTGTCCTTCATTATCTCCTGGAATTTGCCCAAACTCATGTCCATTGAGTTGATGATGCCATCCAACCATCTCATCCTCTGTCACCCCCCTTCTCCTCCTGCCCTCAATCTTTCTCAGCATTAGGGTCTAAACCTAATAGCAGTACCTTCCACAAAGTACTAATTGACTGAAAGAAATTAAATTTCCAAATCAATAATATTTTTACTTTTCCTGGAGTCAGAGAAATCTCAAATTCTGTAAGAAACAATTATCAGTTTCACCCTAGCTCCCCTTAGTGTTGATATAGAAAACAATGGCTTTTCTCTACCACCATTCAGGAAACTCACCTCTAAATCAAAAAGGCAGTCGTACTATACTCGGGCTTTCTTCATGGTTCAGTGGTTTAAAAAGAAAAAAAAAAAAAAACTCATCTACCAATGCAGGAGACTCAGGTTTGATCCCTGGGTCAGGAAGATCCCCTGGAGAAGGAAATGGCAACCCACTCCAGTATTCTTGCCTAGGAAATCCCATAGACAGAGGAGCCTGGTGGGCTACAGTCCATGGGGTCACAAGAATCGGACACAACTTAGTGACTAAAAAACAACTGTACTTTTAGATGTAAGGAGTTCCAGATGTGTGTGTGTGTGTGTGTGTGTGTGTGTGTGTGTGTGTATTATATCATAGAATTGATCTTTAGAATATGATACGTATCTCTAAGAAAAATAATCACAAACATTATCCTAAGTTTTAGATAAAACATTAGATGCAAACATTAAATAGCTTATTTAAAGTCCATATAGTCATTGGCAGAGTCAAGAATATACTTTAAATCTTCCAAAATATAAAACAAAATTGTACCTTTATTCGGTAAAATTTATTCGCATTAAATCCTGCAGCCTTCCCCAACCTACGCAGATTTTCTTGAACAACTGCCTTGGGATCTCTCCGTTTGGAACTACTGAAGAGATTGAATGAGCTAAGAGTTGGTATGTAAGATATCCCAAATGATACGTATCTCTAAGAAAAATAATCACAAACATTATCCTAAGTTTTAGATAAAACATTAGATGCAAACATTAAATAGCTTATTTAAAGTCCATATAGTCATTGGCAGAGTCAAGAATATACTTTAAATCTTCCAAAATATAAAACAAAATTGTACCTTTATTCGGTAAAATTTATTCGCATTAAATCCTGCAGCCTTCCCCAACCTACGCAGATTTTCTTGAACAACTGCCTTGGGATCTCTCCGTTTGGAACTACTGAAGAGATTGAATGAGCTAAGAGTTGGTATGTAAGATATCCCACCTGTTCTTGTAGTAAATCCATGTATGAAAGTATCTGTTGAGAATAAACAATGAAGATTAAACTATGAAGATTAAAACCAGGCTGTACAAAAGACTACAAAGCTTTACAAACCTAGTCTCTCATTAAGACTTTCCCTAATAACCTCACCCTGCATTAGTTTATCCAGCTTCTAATTTCTACAGCTCTTTATAACTTCACCTGTTCTTATGACACAATGTTTTGAGTTTGTTTTACCTTCTCCGTGGGATTACTGCTCTTCAAAGGGTATCTTTTCCCCATTAGTTTTTGTTATCCCAATAGCATATAGCTCACAATCAATATCCTTTTACTAATAAGTGAGATCAACTGTTTTAAATTTCACTCTTCTATGAAGGCACTACGGAGTTAAGGTTTTAGAATTTCTAAGTAGGAAATGCTTAGGGTCATAAATCTCATTTAAAACCAAGGCTAGGGGATTTGCCTTAAAGCTGAATTTGCATAAAGCGAATTTATTTAGAATGGCTTTGAAGGGACTATCCCTTCACACTTGTAACTCTATAAGGCCATCCATGACACTCCCATGTTGTAACTGATGCTAAGGAACACATAATCTCACACCAGTTTACAAAAGAAACAAGGAAAAGTGGTGAACAGCCTGTAAAGAAAGACTGGCTTTTTATTTTAAGTAAAACAACTGATAGTGTTTAACATACCTGGGATCAAAGGAGATGTGATAATGGTTAATTCTCCCTTCAGTGCCGGCAAACTTCTCAAATATGTTTCTATTTCATTCTGGATTGCTTCTAGTTCTTGAGATGTGATTATGTTTACTTCAGTAGACTGTTTCAAAAGACCTCCCTTCAAAGTCATCTGTAGATCTTCAAACTCAAAATTGTAAACATCAGTAAAGAGTTGATCAATGAAAGCCTTCATTAATGTCTTCCGGTGCACAGGCACAATTACCTTAATGCAACTCAAATTTTTTTCATCAATTTTTTGTTTAATTGTATACAAAGAGGCAGCCATGCTGGGATTGCTAACAATCTCAAATTCTCTCAAGAGAGCTGATAATCCATTGCCTGTTTCTAATTCACAATTATCATGGTCACAGCTGATGTTACTACAACACATTATGCAAAAGAACTTGGCCTTGGCACCATGGTGATATCGGACCGCATTCAATGTCTTTAATAAAGTCTGATGACAGTTTTTCTGAGAGTTCAGTTTCAAACCAAAGAGATCAATCAACACTGCTTCTGCCATCCCCCAAAATTCACCTGTAAAGAAAAATTAGCATAAGTAAGAATGCAAAATTATATCAATATATAGTTACAATAGAAACTTATGGATGGGTAAAAAGAAGAATTGCATTGATTTAAAAATGTAACCAGAATAGTGAGCCTGGACTCCTCCCAGAAAAGCTAATCCACTATTTATCAGAAGAGAACCATGACAATGAAAGCAAAACCAGCTCTTAATTCATTTTGTGAATGTACTTTACATCTTTCCAGTAGAACAACAGGTTTTGTTTTGTTTTCAGATAATAAATTTTAAACAGGGAATACTTATTGACTTAGAGGAAGTCCTGTTTTTTAATTACAGGGTGTCAACATATAATTGATATATCATTATTCCTGACATGACAGGCTTGTTAAGTCACATCCCTTCTTACAAAATACCTGGCCCTTCAGTTCAGTTCAGTCAGTCACTCAGTCCTGTCTGACTCTTTGAGACCCCATGAATCGCAGCGCATCAGGCCTCCCTGTCCATCACCAACTCCCAGAGTTCACCCAAACTCATGTGCATTAAGTCGGTGATGCCATTCTCCATCGTCCCCTTTTCCTCCTGCCCCCAATTCCTCCCAGCATCAGGATCTTTTCCAATGAGTCTTTGCATAAGGTGGCCAAACTATTGGAGTTTCAGCTTTAGCATCAGTCCTTCCAGTGAACACCCAGGACTGATCTCCTTTAGGATGGACTGGTTAGACCTCCTTGCAGTCAAAGGGACTCTCAAGAGTCTTCTCCAACACCACAGTTCAAAATATCAATTCTTTGGCGCTCAGCTTTCTTCACAGTCCAACTCTCACATCCATACACGACCACTGGAAAAAACATAGCCTTGACTAGATGGACCTTTGTTGGCAAAGTCTCTGCTTTTGAATATGCTGTCTAGGTTGATCATAACTTTCCTTCCAAGGAGTAAGCGTCTTTTAATATGAAATGAAATTAATATGAAATTGCAGCCATGAAGGCTGCAATCACCATCTGCAGTGATTATGGAGCCCCCCAAAATAAAGTCTGATCATGTTTCCACTGTTTCTCCATCTATTTCCCATGAAGTGATGGGGCCAGGTTGCCATGATCTTAATACCTGGGCCTTAAGATCAATAAAATTAAATGGAGTTGCACTTAAAATTAAATTTTTTTTAATTTCTAATTTTTTCAGAAAAATTGTATTTTTT